>PVKE010025104.1:0-23311 GCA_004027555.1 Craseonycteris thonglongyai
GTGTCTGATATACCTGTTGACTCGTCAAATTGCAGAGAGAAGCAGTCACATATTTCCAAGTCAGTCTTTAACTGAGTTTGCAAGTCTTTTGAAATTGCGTGTATTCTTCTTGTGACTGTGTTATTTGACAACTGTAGGTCTTGTATTGCCGACATAATCTCACGCTTGTTAGAATATTCCTCAAACAAACAATCGGCAGCAGTCAGAAAGGCTTCTTTTAACAATTCACCATCCTGGAAAGGTTTTTTCTTCTTTGCGAGCATGTGAGAAATTTTGAAAGAAGCAATGGTTGCCTGTTTAGATTTTTCCACATGTCTAGTGAAACAGTCTGTTGAGTAGTTAAACTTCATTTTAGTTGATTTATTTTTTTCTTTCTTACTTCAGAGTTAAGTGGATAATTCGTATCAAAAGTGGTATGACTTGTCTGAAAGTGACGTTCAATATTATGTTTTTTTGGCACTGTAATACTACTGCCACACAACAGGCAAACGCATTTACCTTTTAAATTAATGAAACAATATGATTCCTCCAAGTCTGTGTTAAAATTATAGGTTCGTTTTCTCTTATTTGGTCCACTCATTTTAGGACTAAAAAAATAAAAATAAAAATAGTTATAGAACTACAATATCATATCAAATTGCCACCATAATAATAGATTACCTACCTCACTTTTAGTTCATTTAAAATCGAATATATCAAAACACTGTGATCCTAGCTAACCATCAGGACCCGATCAGTCCAGCAACCACAATCAAAATGGCAACTTGGCGCCTCCCGGTTGGGGGGAGGAGAGTTTAAAGAGCGCAGCGGCTACACAAGACGCGACATGTACAAAGGCGAAAGCCAGGGAAAAACTTACACATACGATATCGCAAACATACCAACGAATATAATAAACCTGTGTAGATACTCCAACAATATTTTAAAATTCTAACAAATGTATAAAAATAAATTATAGTTTCACTTAGTGTTTATGAAAAACTTCTGATGCAGTCAAATAATGGCGGGCGCACACAAATCGGGCCACGGGCGCCATGGCGCCCACGGGCATGGGGTTGGGAATCCCTGGTCTATGCAAATAATTTGGAGTAAGGAGGACTTGAAGTGGATATAGTTAAGCTTGTTTAGCTTTTTCCTCACTAATCTAAATCTTTCTTTACCTCTGTCATTCATTCTGAGTCCTGCAGAACATATTCTCTTTACTTATGTCATGCATGTTATCACTACACGTCTCATGAATTCATTGCCGTAAAGATCAGCAAATCGCATCCAGTAAGTGTTTCTCCGTTTACCCAGTGAGAAAAGAGGCACATAGACAATATGTAGAGGGAAGCATTTGAGCAGGTAATTAATTGCTTTCCTTTAAGGAAGGGTTCATCCACCCATTTATCTCACTCTGTTGGACACTATGCACCAGAGCTTACTAATAATGAGTAATGGTCTTGGCTTTGGTAGCTCATTTAGAGGTGGGTTAGTTTACCTAACCCCAAAATGGCACCAAGCTTTCCTAAATTGGTTGGATTTTGTTACTCAGGCCCTGGTCTTTTGATCCTCATCACTCTCAGAGAAGTAACCTTAGGTGCCAGCTAGGATTATAGACCTCAATGAAAACTTCAGATGAAGACTTCAGAACCTGAGAAAAGACAGATGGACAAGTAGCCTATACTAATTAATAGAATCTGCTTTAGTTTTTCTACGCTTGCTTTTCTGCAAAGCAAACTTCGTATATCCCTCATGGTAAGCATCTTCCTCCTGAAATCGCTGATTCAGATATAGGGTAAAATCCAGTATTTTCCTCTTCTTTCATTATTTCCCCTGGTTCCAAACTCAGTGAATTGCCTAAGACAGAAAACTGGTAGTTTATTTGACTTTTCTCTCATCACAATCCATGCAACACAAAGAATCTCTAAGTCCTGTTCATTCTACCACCCCAATATGTCACAATTGTGCCCTCCCTACTTTCTTGTGATTGTCTTTCCTGAACAAAAATTCTATCACACAAACCCCCTTCTACAAGCTCCTGTTCTGAGGCTAAACATAGCACAGACTGAAATACAGCACCTTTGTCCTGTCCCCCAACTCCTGGCTCTTCTCCTGCCTTCCCATCTTGGTGCCAGTAAGGACCCCTCCAGAAACGCTCCGAGCGCTCTCAAGCTTCACGACCTGTACATGCCCATCTTCTGTGTGCCATCTACTTAGTCATCGATTTAAAATGTCGCCAGCATCAATTAAGCCCATCAGGCTGGCTTAGTGCTACGAGGCAGGAGAAAAAGGATCCACAACAAGTTCCATTCTCATACCTTTCCACTTGCCTGTCTTTCATGTGGAGCTTGATGGTCATTTTCTTCCTCTGAGAAGACTTCTCCAATCTGTCCCAGTATAAACCCGTGTCATATTCTTCATCTGCATCTTCAGTAGAATGTCCCTGCTAGAAAGTGAGCTCCCCAGAGAGAGGGACTATCCACCTCACATCTCAAAAAGCCCACCATGCAGGGGGGGCATGCAGTACCTAAGTGTTGAACTGAATCCATGATCTTGTCACCACAGAAGAAATTTGCTGCATGGTTGTACTGCTCTCAGTGTAAGGACAATTTGAATGTTCATACAAATAGGTCACTTAAATGCATGGTTGCAAAATTTTTATATTATACTCCATGACTAATGCACATTTAGTTGAGAAATGGTATTTTATTTAATCCTATGTTCAATCAACCCTTATGATTAGTGACCACAAGAGTAAATTTATACACAAATAAAGCATTTTTTATAGTTTTGGAAGTCTTGGAAAAGCACTTTACAAGTATCTTCTTAATGAATTGGTAACAATTCTAATGCCGGCCAGTTTTGGACTTTCAGTTTCCCTAACCCTGTGGCTTCTTCCCGCCCAGACCCCTGAAGTGGATAGGGATGCTGACCAAAAAACCCTACAAGAAGTCTCATTAACCAAATTAAAGGGCCAGTCCAAACACCTGTAGGTTTTAAGAAATAAAGTGAAAACACATTGACTGCCTTAAAATACACCAATGTTCTAAACAGATTTTGTGGAATTATATATTAAAAACAAACAAACAAACATGGAGTTACATTCAGAAAGCTCACCATTTTGTAACAGTTTCAGATTGCAAGTACTGTGAACTAAACATATAAACCTCAATGTGACCTAGAATTTGTACAGGGATGACCTAGTTTCTAATACTAAATATTCTGCTGTGCTCCAGGTTCTGTCACTGGCTGCTTTAAAATTCCCTGTGCCTTTGGGTGTTTACTTGATGCAGTCACTCATGATGCGGTTTCACACTGACCTTTTTATTCAGGGGAAGATAAAATAGAATATAATGCTTTCCTACTTGTAAAAATGTTAATAAAACACTGAATGGTTAAAGCATTCTAGATCAAATTAGAGAAATTATCTCAGAAAAGAACTATGAAAAAGTAATGAATCTTGAGGCACATCAATCTTTTATGTCAATTTTATATTGTCTGTCTCTTAATATTTCATAAACTTTTAAATAATAATATATAAATGAGTTTTATAAACCAATGGATTATTCATTTATCATTAAATATGGTGTTAAAATGTGACAGCAAACATGTCAGTGTACTGAGTAGATGAGAAAATCTGAAATTCACTTTGAGACTATTTCTTACAAAATCACTTCTTAATTATTGACCTACCTTTATGAAGTTCCCGATGAAACTAAAATCTCCGTATTTTATCTCTGTATGTCTCCAATGAGCTACAAGTAATTAAAAATGATTGTTTTTCACAGTTCCTTTTCCCAATTCCAAAAGTTTAAGTGCAAGAATCAACAACACACACCTCAAAACTCCTGACTCACAGGTACTATGCTTTATTTCTTTTCTTTCAAAATCATTCTTATAAATTTTACTACTTTGCTAGTAGACACTTTATAATTCCGTTTCAAAATTAAAACAATATTTGGTCATTTTCTAATTTTGTGAATTCAAATATGTTTAAAATCCTAAATATTAAGCTGGTGGGCTGACTACAGTACTTAACATTGACATGTATTTATGAAAGAACGTAGCAATGTAGTTACTTTATTTTATTATTAATCTCCTCATGACCTCTTCTTTGTAAATTTGTTAATAAAATATTCAATATGTAATTATGATTTTATTAATATAAATATCTGCTTATTCAGCTTCATAAAACACTTTGTATTATGGCAAAATATTATTCTCAACAGCTAATGTATACTATTTGCATTCAGAATACAAACCATCACCATGCATAAATATACATTATGATAAATTAGTGAATAATATTTCTGCACTTGGCTTAGTCTGAAAAGGTTGACAAAGTCAAATAAGTAAAAACTAGAAGGCTAACACTTCAAATAAATGATCCATCAACATCTAAAATGCTACAAAAAGGTATGAAATATTTACAAACATTGATTTTTAGCAAAACAAAAAAATCACTAAGAGACGGTTCCCACTTGTAGGTCTTATATTATTCTTTCCACACTGTATTAGCTACAAACTTTGATAAAACAGCAAATGTATCAATGATAAATGAACTCAACAGATTCAATGTGGTTCCTTCTACAAACAATAATTTATGTAGGAAACAAATGTTTTCTAGTGAGTTTTAGGCCTCTCTCATTAACAAGTTCTCTGATTTAGAAAAATTATTTTTTTCCTCTTTATGCTTCTTTTAGTTTATTTATCAAAGAGGACCATAATGGTCACCTACTCTGCAAGGGTTACGGGATCCAAGTGCTTTTGCAGTCTAAGTATATACCCCACAAGGACTACCATATAAGAACAACCATATAAATGACTGTACCAAATAATATTTATAATATTTATTTAGATGTTGTAGTGTTAAAAGAACCTCACCCTATCCGTTTCTTTCTTTCTTTCTTTTCTTTCTTTTCTTTCTTTTCTTTCTTTCTTTTAGTTCCCTGGAAAATATAAATTTCACTTAGTTTTTGGAAATTTCTGCCAAGATTGTTCCTAATTTGGCTTAATCTGTCTTTCTCTTTCTCGTAGCTTCCTATACAATAGCATTGTTTTAGTTTCAAAGGAACCCCTTGCTATGAACATCACCATGAACGGAGAGTCTTAGAGAAACACAGATGATTCATGAGAAAAGAAAGCTTAGGTAATAGAGGGAGAGGTCTTTTCTATTTCCATTTTCACTTCTAGTTGTGACAGAATTCCCACTATACAGATGAAAAATACTCCTTGGATAAATTATGTGAACAATGTGGGAAACTACATAGTAAAAAAAAAAAGGCATTTGGTATATAACTTCTTTAAAGCTCTCAAAATTTATCTCCCTGCTTCTGCTCACAATATTACACATAGCTGGGGAAAAGGTCAAGAAATCTCATAAGGCAGGTCCAAATAAAAGTGCTTTGTGACCAAATTGTCCAATTTAGGGCTGACTCTAAGAGCTGGAAATAGGCAACCAATAGGCCTGTGAATGTGTAAGTCTATTTTTATTGATTAACCTCAAGAACAGGGCTAAGAAACCTTGTCTTCTGAAATCATAGACCATGCAGAATTTGCAGTAAAAATCACACCAGTGAAAAACAATTTGCTGTGGGACTCTCCTCCCCAACAATATAGCCGCCTTGATGTTGGGAGCTTTTGCAGTCAACATTCCACATTCTCTTAATCACATAGTTTGCAAAGAAACAGAATCCTAATTCCAAATCCACTTCTCAATACATCTTTAATCAGACAATGAATTTCCCAAGAGAACATGAAATGATGTTTCTACCTCGACACGGGCAAGGCCATGTAAATAATTTTTCTTTCCAGGCCATATATTCCATCTTCTTGTGTAATCAGTGCTTTCTTTCCAAAGTTATTTCTACACCCCTCAGCTCCCTCACCTCCTGCTCAATTACTAAGATCAGCAATTGACTCTGTGTAATTGACTCTGTCTTATGACAATATGCCATCTGAAGTCATTCCCTGTTTCACTTGAAATATTAGTCCAGTTATTCAGAAATATCAAACCCTAAATAACCCCCTTTCCACTGCCACTCAATGAGACACCTACAGTTTATATGGGGTGTGCTCTCCTTTCTGCAGCAAATGGAAAGAGCTAACTTTGTTCTTGGTGGTTTTTGGTTGGTTGGCTTTTCATACCAGAGAAACATCAGATGTGCCCTCAATTTGGGAAAGACCTCCTTTTGTTGCAGTCACCAGTCTCATACTAGTTCTAAATACCACGTCAACAGATATCCTCACGGTAAATTTCCCAGGAAGAATTTTGCTCCCCAAATGTGAAAACTCCACGTTCATACAATTGGCTCTTAGCTTACTCATATATTCACCTGTACACTTCTCTAGAAAAACAGAATTCATATTTATGTGAATGTCCTCCTTATTTCTCAGTTACGTCTCTTTTTTTCTCATTTATCATCTTCATTCTATCTCAAGGAAGAAATCCTTCTATTCCTTTTCTAGATAGCTCAATTGTACTTTTGATCTTCTCCTGCCTACCATTTCCTCTTATATCTTACCAATCCCTCCCTTGTTAGACATGTTCACATTTTCTCCATCTACTAGGTCCGAATCATACTATTATTTCAGCTAACTTTCTTCACTGACAAAGTTTTCTGGGAATTTACAATTACTACACCCACTTCCTTACCAATTTCTCTTCTCTGAATATGCTCACACTGTCCTCTTCTCCATTTCTCCATTTATGCAGAAATTGTTTTCTCCAAGGTCAACACCACTTCCCAATGGCAAACCCATAGTCCACACACTACTCAGTATCTCCACAGCATTTGTCACTTGACCACTCATGGAATTATAGCCTTTCTTGCCCTTTTATGATGATTTGGTACTGTTTTTTACTTCTGTCACTGATAGTTCATTTCATAGTCACTTTTCTCACTCTGTGCTCAGTCATATTAAAGATAATCTCTCTTAGATTTCTGACATCATCTCTCTTCTCTTTATACTTTATATATTTACTCCTATAACTTAATTTAATCACTTTTATTTAAATAATCCCCAAATCTATATCTTGGCCATGATATCTACTGAATTGTATATACATTTTCTAAAAAATTATTTTATTGTTTTGAGAGGAGAGGTGGGTGAGGGCCCAGAGCAGTCTCCATAGTTGTACATCCTTAGTTGTGACACAGTTTCATTTCACACAGGTGGATGTGGGGCCACATGGGGGTGACGTGGACCAAGCCAGTGACTTCCTGCATGGGAGGCAAGAATCTTAATCACTGTGTCTTCCGGTGGTTACAAGTTGCGCTGCAGTTCAGCATATGGGTTTGCACAGGTCAGGGCTGATATCTGAACTCTGGACCTCATGATTACGAGGCAAGAGCCCAATCACTGAGCTATCCCAGCATCCCTTATGTTTTTAATAGCTTCTTGTACATTTATGCATGGATGTCCTGATAACATCTCAAACTGCAGAGAGATTAAACAAATTTATCATTTTTTCAAAAACAATACCTTCTTTCATCATTATCTTGGTCATTGTCATAACCATTCTTTCCATAATCTGAGCCAAATGCTTATGGTTGTCTAAGATTTTTTTCTCTCTTACATTCATTGCCTTCAGACACCAATTCCTATCAACTGTTAGGTCAACACTTCTCCCAACCACTTGTTCATTTTGCACCTGAATGCCATTCTTCAGTGTTTCTCATAGTTTGTCACATTAGCTCCTTAACCAATCTCCCCTTAACCTCCTGCCTCTCTATTCTATCTGTTCTACAACCAGAATAATTTCTGTTCAGTTCTCCATATATATTGTTTTTGTATAATTGCAAATTATTTATGTATAATGGATATATAATCTAACATATAAATCAATGAGCAACTATATCCTGTGATGTATGGTGACACATTATACCTTTACTTTGTATTTACCTATAAAGTAGAATACAAAATCTTCACTATGACATTCAAGCTTTCTGTTAGATGAGCTTCAGACTATTAATTTTCTTAAACCAACACCCATAGCCCTAGAGAACATGATCTAAGCTCCAGGCCAACTGGAAAATTAATTGCTACTGAAACATGGTGTGCAATTTCATACTTGCTTTTGCTCATGTTATTTCCTCAGGAGAAATGTTATTTCCCTCTTGGCCACTTAGAAAATTCTAACCCATCAAATCCCAACTTAAATGCTACAGTCTGTATCTATCCCTGATTCCTGTATCAGAAGTAGTTGTTCCTTTCACTTTGATTATACCTTTTATTCTCTATGTCATACACTTTTAATATTTTATGTTGACTGACATCAATACATAGGGAATACATATTCTTACTATTAAATTATGAGTTCATAGAGAACAGGAAATGTACCTTACTAATATTTATAGCCACTAGAGGTCTAAAAAATGCTTTTTGCTTAGGCAAAACTTAAATCCCCTTACACTTTTGCATATTTACCATTACATTGCTTTTACTGACATCCAGAGAAAATTAATCATAAAAATTGAAAATTTTCATAAGACCTGAGAAATGAAATTAAAGAAAGTAAAAATATTTAATAGTTCAACATAATTAAGACTTAGGAACTTTAACTACCAAATAAATTTTTCCAGCATAAACACTGTTGATCTACTTTAATGAAATGAATGTTTCTATTATAATAGTATTTATCACCTATTCAAGTGAACATCACTAAGATATTTGGAGATCGTTTTTTCACCTAGATTAAAGAAAAAGACCACCAGAAATAGATTCATTTGATTAAGGTGCAGACAACATGCAGCACTAACATATCTCATCCTAGGCTCACTGAACAATGTTATTTTTAATCATGTCTATGAAAAAACATCTGACAATGGTGACACAGTTTGTGTTATAATATTAATATTTCAACTTCTACTTATTGATATATATTTATCAACCACGGATCCATTTAGAACTTTTTACAGCATATTTAGTATTTGACATGTAAGACTTTTCATGACATTAGCAATTAGTATTTATATTTATTTTTCCCAAACCAAAGCCTCTGTTTTCAAGGGGTCTAATATCATATAAATTTCTAAATAATGCTACATTATTTCTATCCACAATATTATGAGATTTTGGAAAGCTCATTTTACGTTGGCCTTATTGTGATAAGATTTAGCAACTTTCGCAACAAATTATCATTGTGGCACAAACATGGTCACATTTTCATAAGATATGAATTGTGAGCTTTGCATAAATATGCTTCTTTGGGTATTTCATTTGCTCACAGAAAATTAGCACAATGAACAAAGAAATCAAAGCCATAATTAACTTGATAAAGAACAATTACTTATCCTGCAACTGCATTATAGGTCCTAAAGGTGGCTGATTTAGAAACACAAACTTATTACCTAAATAAACAACACATGAAACATATGAACTTACTTGGAGAAAACCAAATTATTTAATTCCTCCTATAGCAATTTCATTTTGAAAAACTCATAAAATAAATTTTGGGAAACTCAAACTTGTTTTAATATTTGTTTACTTGTGTGATATTACATTTTCTCATAAACTTGGCTATATATTAGGTGCTATTTATTATATGTTGGTATTACATATAACACATACTATAGTTTATTTATTTATTTACTTACTTAATGCAGTGTAAACAACTAACATCACCTCAACAGGAAAATGGATTAAAAAACATGTGTCATAGCCATACCATGGAATATTATTTGGTAATAAAAATGAATGTAGTACTAATACAAACTACACCATGATGAACGTTGAACACATCGGCTAAGTTAAACACTGGGAAAGTCTATAGAGACAGAGAGTAGAGTAGTATTTGCCTAGGGCTGGGTACTGAGGAAATTAGAGAATGTCTGCTAATAGTGTTTCTTTGGGGAGTGAGGAAATTATTCTAAAATTGATGGTGGTGATGATTGCAAAACTGTAAATATAGTACTCACTGTTAGAATGTACACTTTAAAAAGATGAATTGAATATGTGAATTATATGGCAATAAAGCTGTTATTAGAAAATGTTTATTGACTATAAGGCATATGAAATTGTCTATATGACAAAGTTTATAGACCTGTTTAGTGTTACATAAAAAAATAATATTTTAAATTCAATGTACAATATAATTATGTTGAATTTTACTTTTATGCAGAGTGTACACCTAATGCATAGATTTAATTTCTATCTGCCCAGTACAGAAGTAGCCAGGGCCAAATAAAAGTTAAAAATAATGGCTCAGCTAATTCATCAAACACAACCATGAGTGGCATTTCCAATCTCATTTTAATTATTTCACCTTTTCTTCCTTCTATTATAATATGGACTTTTCTTTGGGGCACTCAATACAATTGATTTTGTAATTTTGTGATTACTTCAGGGCTTAACTATTCTTGCATCAGAGGAAGAAGGAGAAGAAGAGAATATCAATAAGTGAAAAGGTAAATGTGTGGCTAAAATGTATGTAAATAGGTAAATAAATATTAAGGTGCTTATATAAGATAATTTAAAACATATTTCACAACTAAAAACAAAAAAATAAAAATTTTATCATTTAACAGATTGTTGTGAAATGCGATGCATTTGCCCATTGTGATTTGTGCAAAATGACACATTACAGATAGGAAAACAACAACATATAACAGTGGTGGTATCTCTGTAAATGTTATTTGGAATGATGCTTTCAAAACTAGTTGCAGACTTACATGGAAATCTGTGATATAAAAAGTACAAACAGCTGAATGACACCCAACCATATCTATATAAACATACTATAATACCTTCAAAAATGTATAGCTTTAAAAAGTTTCCCACTGAGTATTTTAGGAATTTTTATCCTTATAAATCTCTTCTGTCTTCTTTCCCAGTTCTCTCCTATTAAAGAAATCTTCATTCTTATATAGGTAATTCTAATTCATTCATCTATAATATTTCTCTTCATTTTAAAATTTGTTTTCCATCTCTTTCACCAATCCTCGAGGATGTCCCATCAGTCTGCAGTCATTCTCAAGTCTTCTAAATTCTAAATGACTTCTCCCAGTCTTTTAACTCCTTTGTGCTTCCATTGTACATTGTCCCTCTGCACATCAATGACAAACTTCTTGGAAGGGTACTATCTTTTTGAGTCCTACACTTCCTCAGGACAGAACCCCTTGTAATTTAGCATTCATCTGCTTTGTTGATTTTTTTTAAGATTTATATTTATTGTTTTTTGACAGACAGAGAGACAGATAGAGAGAGAGAGAAGGGGGAGGGCCCAGAGCAGTCTACATAGTTGACAGCATTAGCCTTCCATATAGTTTCACTCCACAGGTGGGGGTGGGGCTGCGCAGGGTAGGAACTGGGCCGGGGGCTCCCACATTGGCCCCGGCAAGAACTGAACTGGGGGCACACCCCAGTTCAGCATATGGGTCCGCATGGGCCGGAGCCGGGATTCGATCCCTGGTCTCCGGGGCTGTAAAGAGAGCACGCAACCCACTGAGCCATCCCAGCTTCCCCCATCTGCTTTGTTTGTACTGTACTAGCACACCCAAAGACTTTCCTTTCTCTTTCTGCCCATTCATCCATCTATTCATCCTCTGACAAGTATTTGTTGATTGTCAGGTGCCCTATCAAGTGGCGTGAATATAAAGATGTCTAAAGTAAACTATTTGCTCTGAAGGAGCTATTTGGTGGTAGAGACAGACAAGCAATAAAAGATCAATTCCTATACTTGAATTCTCTCTTAAAGCTATATGGTGATCAGTGCTGTCTTTTTATAAAGCATCTTCTCTGGTATATGATGGCCTCTGAGAAACATCAAAAAGCACTGTCTGGCCTTCTGGGGGAATCCTTAGAGAAGAGATTATCTTGCTTTTGTTCAACTGGACACACTGAGTGGTGGAGGTACAGAAAGACTCAGCCGACCTACTGCTTCTCTTTTTAAGGAGTAGGTGACATGGAAGTTGGGGGAGAAAGCAAAACAGTGTGAGCCTGCATATCAAGTAATCTTAACTTTAGGCTGCCTACTCTCAGGAGTTGCTAGTAAAGCAAGTGCTCAGTATATTTTAGCTGTGCACATGAAGGCTCTGGAGACACTGGAGTAAGTAGGGTCCAGGGATACCCAACAATTTTTGCTAGATGTGTGTGTGTGGAGGATGAGTCCCAGTCTCAGAGAGCCACTCATCAGGCAATACATATCAGTTCGTGTTGAGGAGGTTGTAGAGTTAGAGTTGCCATGTCTTCCATCCACTTGACGTCAGGATTGGTTTTAGTAAATCAATTTAGCAAGTTGAAGCCTCCTAGTGTAAGGGTGAGAACATCCAGCTATGCTCTTGCAGGAAGAGAACAATGAGGAATTATAAAGAATAATAGTTTGCCTCCTGAAAACCACCCTTAATTATGTTCTTTGTCTCCCTCCAGTAGGTACATTCTGGTTGATGCATGCTACCATGACAACCTATTACTTTTGTAATAATGATCATGATTGTGTGGTTTATTGCTCTTTCTCCTGAGATGAGCACAATGTCTTATAGATAGCACATTCTCAATAAATATCTACTGCATACATGGATGGAAGACTTATAATCAATTGAGTAAATCCTTCTTTTTCCACTGGAGTATAAGAAATATGAGGTCAGGGACCATATTTACCGTGTTCACTCTGAATTTCCCATGTTAACAAAGTAACTGACACAAAAAGAAGAGGCTCTCAATAAATACCTTCAAACATGAATGACTCTATAACTAGTTACCATTGGTTAAATTCCATTTCAATATCATTTCTTGTCTTTGTGTGGTCTTTTTGCCCAAGCTTAGAAATCATCATTATTTTGCACTTAGTAATCAGTATACCCAGTGCTCTAATAAACCTAAAATCTATTTTATAACCTATGGCCAAATCTTTCTAAAGTACAAATATATTTAAATTCCTTTGCCACTTACAAATATTAATCACTTCCCAATGACCACTGAGTAAGATTTGGACTTAAATTACTTTATGAGTATATTGCTTGTTCTCTGACATCACATTTCCATGAAATAAATCCATAGTTTCCAAAAAGTTCTCTCTGTCTGTTTCTCTGTCTCTCTGTCTCTCTCTCCCTCTCCCTCAACCACTTACCACTTTCTCCCTCCTTCCACCTCGTTCTCTTCCTTCTCTCAAACATATTTCATAATCTATATCTTTTTTTTTTTTTATTTTTTATTTTTTATTTTTTTACAGAAGAGACCTTGAAAAGAAAAATCAAAGCCTCCTTTTATTGATGTACCAGTAGACTGACCCACATTTTGGAAGGGATGGTATCGTTAATACGATGCTCATCATTAAAGCAAATTTTAATACAAATATATCTTCTTATGACCCTTTCCACCCTATTTTGTAGAATTTCTGATGAGTAGTTATTTATTTATACATTTGTCTAAACTGTTTCTAGCTTTTTAACTGTTTTTTCTCCAACAACAGATTCATTCACAGGGAATCTGGAAGCTAAATCTTTGAAATGCAGATTACAGACTTCCTGCTCAGGTCTTGAAATCAATGATTTCTATTCCATTACCTAGCACTATTTCATGAAACCCAGCTTGATAGAAACCCAGCTTGGTCCCAAAAGACATTCAGACATTTATGCTCTTACCAACACATCTCTTGCGAGTAAACTGCTTGTATCATATTTCATTTGCATTGTCTGCAATGCCACACACAGTATTTTGCACAAGGTAAGAACTCTATAAATATATGTTTTATGAAGGTGTATGGAGTGATATTTTGTGAATGCAAGAATTTCCTATTTGTCCAAAGAAATTTTATAGTCAACAGGACTCAATGCTAACCATGTATTTATGTTGAGTATGGCTGACTTGCATGGCTTGAATCGCATTTATATATTTTTTAAATTGAATGCACATACAGATCTGACATTGACTTTGAATAGATTATTCCAAAATCTTCATAGTGCATCACACAGGCTGACTAAAATTGGCTTCAGGCATGTCTCCTGCAGCTCCCTATCTACGTTGTCAAGGTGTTGACACACAACGTATTTTTTTCAAAACCTGCCAGGCAGACGCTTATGGCATTTAGGGAATCCAAAAGCTTAAATGACAATTTCAAATGAATATTGGGAGAGTTAATATATTCTCCCTTATCTACTATATAAATCTTTCTCTTTGTGCTCAAGGGCTTCACATTTTAATAGAAAATACATGTTTCCCAGTACTAACTACATTGATATTTCTGTCACAGTGCCTGTTGCTTACAGAGATTTTCCAGTTCTAGTCTGTAGCTTAATAACCACAGCAGGCACTGATTTGGCAAAATATGACATTATTTCATGATGTAGTTCATAATCAATGTTAGAAATTGGTAACAAAATTCCCCTGCCACATATTTATATGCCAAGTATTGCTAAAAATCAGCGTGTGTTACTTGTACTCTCATGTACTTGGATAAAATGCATATTATTTATTTTGCACTTAGCATTTCATCAAAAAATAGGAATACAACACAAACTATAATCATGCACACCTATGCATCATTGCCTAAGTCATTTAATGTTGAATATGTCTCTAAAATGGAAAACAAGTGTTTCTTTAAGGATTAACTATTTCTGTGATTAAGTATGAATTTTTTACTTGTTTAGTTATACATTTTTAAATATAATTTATCAAAATTTGGTGTATTATAGCAATATTTATAAGAAACAGAATTATTTACCTAATTTGCTGATACATTACACCATGATATTCAACTACTAAAATATAAATTTGCTTGAATGTTTACTATTATGCATTTATTACCACTGAGAATCAGTAATTATCCCTGTAGTTATATAAACATAAGCATAAATCTAAACATAGATGATGTTGTGATATCATACATTTTTCAATACAATGTGATAAAAGCATTTATTCTCTATGTTACTCTGTCCTAAAAGTCATAACCTCAGTCTAATCTTGAAAAAAATACAAACAATCTAGCTTGGGGACATTCTACAGTATACCTGGCCAATACTTTTAAAACTGTCAAGGTCATAAAAAGTAAAGAAATATTAAGAAACTGTTACAGACCAGAGGAGATTGGGGAGACGTGACAACTAAAAGCAATGTGCCAGGTTGGATTAGACATAATCTTGGAACAGAAAGAGGACATTAATGGAGTAACTGGTGAAATCCAAATAAATTAATATCACTAACCATGTTAACAAGAAAGAACATAAGGGTTTAAACAAATCATTGATTTAATTTATTTGTGCAAATTCTTCTGATTTTTCCTTAAAACTTTAAACAACTTACTTTTAACATATCATAATTCATCTTCATATTTGAGCATACTTGCAAAGAAATATATGAGTTAAATGACCAGGGCAATATATAAGCTTCAAAAGAACATCACAATAGATGTGGACAATGGTGATACATGAACACATTTTTCTTTTGTCATACCATCTAAGTTTTTTGTGTAGATAAAAAATTAATTGCAAAAGTATCTTCAGAAAATGAGCATGTGTATCATTTTGAAAGGCATATATATCCATAGAAGGCTGGCTAGCATTTTACCATTAGCAAAGCCTCTTCCATGTAAGTGTCAGTGCACCTAGGAGACAGCACCATCATGCCCACCTGCAGCAACAACAACAAAGCCCAGTTTGCCTTCCAGTCATTGTCATGAAAATGCATTTGTGTAGTGGAGCTCTGCTCTCTCTCCAGCCCAATCCACTAGTTGCAGAGTGCCATGCAAAAGTGTATTAAGTCACCTTTACTTTCCACAAGTAGTTTATAAGCATGGTCTCTATACTGGCAGCATCAGCATTACTTGGGAATACTTTCAAAATGAAAATTTAAGACCTACTGAATCAGAAACTTTCCAAATTAAGCACAGTAATCTGTGTTCTTACTACCCCCATTGGCGAATCCACAACATCTCCAAGTGTGGGAGCTACTGTTTCAACACTAAAACAGTATTATGTGAAAATGCATTTACACCATCAATGTAGTCATCCATTCAGTCTGGTCACTGCAGTTGCCCAACCATAAATATTGTTAAAGTCCTGAGCTTCTCTTCATAACTTTCTAAATTTCTTTCCTTTATATTTTATCATTAAAGTGATTGAAAATGTTACAACTTTTGGCACTACAGTTAAAGGGATACATAACGTTAACATTCTGGAAAGATATTAAGTTTTAGCAAAATGTTAAATACAAAAAAAGAAAACAAGAAAAATTCTGACTTAAAAAGATAAACCCCAAAATTGGAACAGTCACTTAAGCTACTATATAGTTAAACTATAAATTTATGGAGTGTGAATATGACTTCATCTTTCTGAGGAAGTCTGATCTCTTTTATAATAAGCTTTTAATAAAGTGTTTGCCATGTTTCAAATGGTCATAAAAAAATAACTGAGCACTACTGCAGTCTTTGGAGAATGAGAATTTGTGTAAATGTGCTGGACAGCTGAATGAGGAAAATGCTGTTTTCAACAGCATCTGTTTGGTTTTACTGTGACAGTTTAAATGCCCAAATTTCCTCTATCCATATCTGTCTTTCGTCTACTTAGAAAGGCCAGGAACTCTCCTTGTCTGTTTGGCAAAGCCTTGCCTTTCAGGCCTAGTATGGCTATGACTTCTCTGTAGAGTCTTTCCTTAACAGTTTCAAGTATATTGAAAGCTTCTTTTTAGGTGGTTAGCAACTGCCAGCTTCACCATCACTCATGCCTATGCTACCATCACCTCTCAGCAGAGTAAGTGCAATTATCACCTAATTTACCTTCCAGGAGCCCCTTGGCCCCGGCTCCAATTGTTCTACATACATAATCATGCCAATCCATTGGTTTCCCACTGTTGTGAAGTTGGAAACAAGTATTCTCACGGTGATCAGGAAGCCCACACCTCCAGCCTCACCTTCCAATGTGCCCTAGTCTCATGGGCTTTGTTTGCATTTCCTAGCCTGTGGACTCTCTCCAGAGGGCCTTTGTATATCTGCCTGGGGTACTCTTTCTCCTGTTTCCAACAAGTTAGGTTCTATATGTCTTTCAAAAGTTAAGTCTTCAGAGAAGCCTTCCAAGACTTTCCTTCAGAGCAACTTTACATAATTTTACATAATAAGTATATCGATTTTGAAGCCATAAAACCTGGATTTGAATATTGGTTATGTTACTTACTAGCTGTGTGATACTGGGCAACTTATTTAACACGTTGCATACGGCAGGGTTTAAAACCCTCATACCCCTCTGTTCCGGCAGGTATTTAAATGAGACTACGTTGAAATGAACTCGTCTCTTTAAAATGCTATTGCTTCCATATTATTTATAACTTTTCAATGAAATTTTTTGTACTTACTCACGTAAATTTATCCATTGATAATATTTGCTCGTGATATATCAACCAAACCTCATTAATTAAATAAATCGTGCAAAAAATAAAAGGTCAAGTGTAAAAATGAGAATTCTCGTTACCCATCCTTAACACGTGGCTCAGAAAAAAACGAAGATTCTCGTAATCCGTACGCAATGTGTTAATATCCCTGTTCTCAGTTCTCTTATCTATAAAATAGGAAAAATATTAAAGTTTATTTCATAAGGTTGTAGGAAGGAATCAGTGAGTTAATACATGTAAAGTGTTTCCTGTACTGATGGCATCCAGAAAGTGTTCAATATTGTTATTGTGATTATGACTCTTATTATTATCCATCAGACTGTATACTCCTTAAAGGCAAGAATGGTTTCTCTTTTCTCACTTTAACATGTTAATGTTACATAACTGGTTTTCAATAAACTAATGTCTATTTATATTATTATATTTAGCACATATTAAGAGAATTAAAAATAATGCTGTTTTTCCACTAGATTATTTGATAATAGTAGGGACCATATCAAAGTCATCTGCTTTGACTCTAGTACCCAGCAGTGCCAGATATATAATAAATATTTATTGAATGAGTGACCAAGTTAGAAAATAAATGAAAATAAAGTTAATAGATTAATTGCTTTACAACCATTTCCCTCCCATAATTTCCTTCACTACTTGCCTTTAGGGTGACTCCACTGGACTGAAAAGGCTGTGATGGCATTCATTTGCCATTTATAGAAGGCCCAGGGAAACTTTTCTGAGATCTGAGAACACAAGTAAGATAAAGGGAAGAATAGAAACTCATGGGTCTGATTTCAGACAAGAAATTCAGGCCTAAACTAATACAGATTAAAAGATTAAAATGACTGATTCACATAGAAAGTTACCTGTCCCTCAATTTCATTCTGCATGTGTCAATTCTTCCATTATTTAGACATCAGTGTAGGGAAATTACAGAGCTCAAGGGAAAGAAGCCACATTCATAACTTCAGTCCATTTCTGATGAGAATCCTGATAAGTATATGAGTGCACATGTTTTCCAGCAAGCGTATATCGGGTCTTTCCATCATTATGTAGTCATGAGTCATGCTTGCTTTGCACCACTGCCCTTATGAATTTAGGTTTGTCACTTCAGTAGCCAGTGTCAGAAATGTGGAAGTAGAGGATAAAGTAATAAATCACTTTGTACTTCTCCTGTTTACGAGGAGAAACCTAAAACCACAAATATGTAGCTACACTGTGTTGATATTTATTTCCTTGTTTGTTTAGAATCCAGTAGTATTTTCGGTGTTTACATAAGAAAGGCAAAACTGAATATAGTAAACTCATCACTCTCAAAAGTAAAGGGCAACTATCAGTTCCTAGGGTATAAAGGGTATTTTCACGGGCAGGGAAGAGTAGAATTTCTGGTCTACGTTACTAACTAGCTTTGTTGTTTTGTGATAAGTAACCAAAAATCTACCTTCTCGATATTCCCCTCAGCAGTAAAATGAGGATATTGGTTTACTTTGGATAATGTCCAATGATTAAAAGGCTTTATAAATATAATTCTTATCTCTATATATAATTTCTTATTTCTAAGCTAACCTAAAATAATCATGCTACTTAATCAGTGAAAAGCCATTTTTCAACATCAAATGTTTCATGACATTAAAAAAAAAAATCATGATCCCTAACGTAAAAATATTAGATACATAATATTTTGTCATAATCCTCTTCCCTTCATCTAACTCTTACCTCAAACCATTATTAGGCCTCAATTCTTTATACCATGTTAAAAATGTAACTCACAAAGAGTAGTAATTAACTCCTGAAAATATTATTTAATAATCAAAGCCAGGATAATTAAAAATAAATTCATATACTTGTAGAAAATAATTTACTTCACTTATCCCTCATATAATCAATTCTTCACCCATGCAAAACTATGAAAAGGAGAGAAATCATGAACTTTTAAACGAGCAATTACCATTCCATTAAGTCCAATAATGTAACTGTACTCTGACTATAAAATAATCTGTTAAAGAGTAGAAGAATCCAGCTTTAGTCTCTGAAATGTATCTACTTCACTAAAGCCTGGAGTAAAATGTTTCCCAGAAAATGCAAGAGAGAGGGAGCGAGAACGAGAGAGAAAGAAAGAGAGAGAGAGATAAAGAGAGAGAGAGAGAAAAAGAGAGAGAGAGAGAGAACTGACTCATTTGAGGCTCTTGGAAAGGGGTCTCTCTGAACCAGCCCATTCTTAAGCAGGCGCCAGATTTCTCCTGTGAGCACGTGTGTGTTCACAATATGTAGCCACTGCCATAGTTCAAAGTCACTCAACCAGCAATACAACCTGAGAGCGTGTGCCTCCGGGAATGCCAGCAGTTGAAAGCTGTCAAACACAGCATGAGGACCATGCAAAACAGAGAAAGCAGAAAAAATATTTGCACACTTAAAACAGAAGAGCATGTACTAGAAAAATCAAGGGAAAAAAAGCATCATCTATAACAGCCCTGAGTGAACAGAAAGACGCCAAGGGGGCTCCAGGCTTCTTTCCTATGAAGCAGAAAAAAATATCTTTCATAAAAAAGAAGGCTCCTTATCAACACTTTCCAGAAAAATAGGAAAGTCCTTTTAGAATTACAGCTGATAACAAGACTAGTGGAGAAGAGAGCAGTCAACTCACAGAGAAAGGACATTTCCCTCTACACAGGAGGTAGACTTTGGATTCAGAAACATTTCATTTAAATTCTGCTCCATTTTACCATTTATGTGATCTTGGGAAAACACACTTAACTCTCACAGCCTCAGTTTTCTCATTGGAATAAGTGACATCAAACGTCTCAAAGAGTTGTTTTAAAAAAAATGTAGTGGCTTTGAACCTTGACTGATACATAGTAGGTCCTCAATATTCTTAAGCTTATGAGAAAATAAAACCTTACACACATAGCTAAAAAATTATAAGGGAGAGAATGCAAGTTAGCAAACCCAATTACATCAGAATACCCCCAGCTATTAATCAACATAAGACCATTTATTTATAAGATTTAGCACTTACTAGTTTGTGAGCCAAGCTTGAGAGCATTGTCTTAGGATTTATTGATATGGGATCCTAACACTACAAATATTGTGGTATACCTGTTTTAACTAATGAAATCAAATATTGCATGACTCAAGAGATATATAAAAATATTTGTCAGCTATCTCTTGAAGAATTAAGGTATTTTTCTAATGAATAGAGGACTACCCCTAATATTCTAAAATGCATTTGTAGACTTAAGATTTGTTCTGTCCTTGTCTTTGCTAGCTGAGGGTTTTTCTGAGCTGAAGGAATGTGAAGATTCCTTGTTAATGGGTAATGTCTTTCCTTTATAATGATTCCATGCAGGAATCCAGGAATAACATGTGTCAGAATAAGAGTATTTCCTGTAGAATCATTGATAACAGAACTATTCTTAAGAAATAAATTTCCATGTCTTCCCACAAAGATCTCTGGTCATAAAATAACATTAAAATGGAACCACCAAAACCTACTTTCAAAGGCCAGTTAAATGTTGCCACCCCCAGGTCAATTCATTCCACTTGCTTTTAATTAATTACTGTCCACTTTTTTGTTTATTTTTATATTTATTTGTTATTATTCTTTGCCCTGTGTCATAGTCTATTTAGGCTGCTGTAAAAAACTACCATAGATGTAGTGGCTTATAAATTAACAGAAATTTATTTCTCTTAGTTCTGGATGCTGGAAAGTCCGAAATCAAGGTGCCCTCAGATCTGTTGTCTAGTGAAAGCCTGCTTCCTAGTTCACATGGCAGAAGGATCAAGAGAGCTCTCTGAAATGATTTTTATATGGGCACCAATCCCATTCATGAGGCTCTGTCCTCATGACCCAATCACCTCCCAAAGGGCACACCTCCAAATACAATAACCTTGGTGGTGAAGTTTCAAGAAATAAATTTTGAAGAAAAACAAACATTCAGTCAATGTCACCCCCTCCACATGAATAGTATGATTTTATTCAACAAACACGTTATAAAAGAAAACATTCTATTTATAAACACCCTGCTTTATTATCCAGACACATAAAAATAGGATAAATCAAATGTTTCTTTTTTTGCCCATATAGTAGTAAATTAAAGAAAAAAAACAATATTATAATTGATGATTACAGTTTTAAGAAAATTAAACTTGGGAAGCCGGGATGGCTCAGTGGGTTAAGCACTCACTTTGCAGCACCGGGGTCTGAGGATCAAATCCCGGCCCTGGCCCGTGAGGACTCATTCTCTCTCTGTCTCTGTATCTCACTCTCTTTCTCTCTCTCTCTCTCTCTCTCTCTCTCTCTCTCTCTCTCTCTCTCTCTCTCTCTGTCAAAAACAATAAAAACAAACGAACAAAAAAAAGCAAGCACGTACAGTGTGTTAAAGACAGCTTCTTCAACAAACGCAGTTGGGAAAACTGGGCTGATACATGCAAAAAAGAATAAAAGAAACATAAGACCACTTTCTTAAGCCATGTATGCAGGTAAACTCAAAACTGATTAAAGACTTAAATGTAAGACGTGAAACCACGAAACTCCTAGAGGAATTCATATGCAAAATACTCTTTGACGTTAGTCTTAGCAATAATTTTTCTGCATGTGACTCCTGCAGTAAAGACAACAATGGCAAAAAGAAACAAGTGAGACTATATCAAACTAAAAAGCTTTTACCCAGCAAAGGAAACCACCAACAAGAGAAAAAGGCAACCTTCTGAATGAAAATATATATTTTCAAATGATACATCTGAGAAGGGTGTAAACATTTCAAATATATAAAGAAATCATACAACTCAACACCAAAATAACAAACAATCTGATTTAAAAATGTGCAAGGGACCTGAATAGACATTTGTCCAGAGGACATAGAGAGGCAAATATACACATTAAAAGGTGCTCAGCACCACTACTCTTCAGGAAAATGCAAATCTAAACCACAATGAGATACCACCTCACACCTAACAGAATGGCTATTATCAAAGAGACAACAAAGATTAAGTGTTGGCATGTATGTGGAGAACAAGGAACCCTCATGCACTATTGATGGGATTATAAACTGGTGCAGTCACTATGGAAAACAGGATAAAGATTCCTCAAAATATTAAAAATAGAACTACAATATGACCCATCAATCCCATAAATAGGTATTCCAAGAAATTGATAACCCAAATTTGAGAAGATGCGTGTACCATTATGTTCATTGCAGCATTATTTACAATAGCTCAAATATGGAAGCAACCTAGGTGTCCAACAAAACACTGATAAAAAAAGGATGTGGTACATATGAGCATATACAATGGAATAATACTCAGCCATACAAAATAAATAAATAAATACCTTGTCATCTATACCAACATGGATGGACCTAGAGGGCATTATGCTAAATGAAATGTCAGACAGAGAAAGACAAATACCATTTAATTTCACTTATATATGGAATCTAATCCACAAAGTAAGTAACAAATAAGACAAAGCAGAAACAAACTCATAGATACAGAGAACAAGTTGATGGTTGTCATTTGGGTTAGGGTAGGAGGGTGGATAAAAAAAGGTGAAGGAAATTTTAAAAGTACAGCATCGGGAATATAGATAATAATATTGCAATAACTATGTATGGTGCCAGATGGGAATAGTAGAATCTCTATTAGCTGCCACCCATGGGGATTGGTAGATGCCAGACAAATTTTTTTGCTGGGTGCTTGAGTTCTGGTTAGCAGAGAGTCTACTGTACTAGACTTATCATGGTAAGCACTTCATAAGGTATATAAATGTTGTACAACTGAAATTAATAGTGTATGTCAACTACAACAAAAATAAATTTAATTAAAAAATTGATCACTTCTTGGCCTTTTGGGTAAGATCAAATGTAAATAAAGAAAACTGAACTGGGTAAACTTTGGCAAGGGCAATTAAAAATACATCTATTACATGCTCACCACCCAGACTCAGCTCTCCCTCCATCACCACATACCTGGTGCCCACTCCCACCTCCCCACACCCATCAATGCATAGATGATGTAATGT
>PVKE010025105.1:0-23304 GCA_004027555.1 Craseonycteris thonglongyai
TTTACCTTTTAAATTAATGAAACAATATGATTCCTCCCAGTCTGTGTTAAAATTATAGGTTCGTTTTCTCTTATTTGGTCCACTCATTTTAGGACTAAAAAAATAAAAATAAAAATAGTTATAGAACTACAATATCATATCAAATTGCCACCATAATAATAGATTACCCACCTCGCTTTTAGTTCATTTAAAATCGAATATATCAAAACACTGTGATCCTAGCTAACCGTCACGACCCGATCAGTCCAGGAACCACAATCAAAACGGCAACTTGGCGTCTCCCGGTTGGGTGGAGGAGAGTTTAAAGAGCGCAGCGGCTAAACAAGATGCGACATGTACAAAGGCGAAAGCCAGGGAAAAACTTATACCTACGATATCGCAAACATACCAACGAATATAATAAACCTGTGTAGATACTCAAACAATATTTTAAAATTCTAACAAATGTATAAAAATAAATTATAGTTTTACTTAGTGTTTATGAAAAACTTCTGATGCAGTCAAATAATGGTGGGCGCACACAAATCGGGCCGCGGGCGCCATGGTTCCTGTGGGCACGGGGTTGGGAATCTCTGCTCTACTTCATGCCATATAAAAAATTAACTCAAAATGGATTAAAAACCTAAATATAAAGATCTAAGCATAGGTATAAATCATCACGACCTTGGAGTAGGCAATGGCTTCTTAGTTAAGACACCAAAAGCACAAGCAACATCACACACACAAAAAAGGTAAATGAACTACATGAAGATTACAAATTTTTGTGGTTCAAAGGATGCCACCAAGAAACTGAAAAAGGCAACCCACAGAATGAGAATGTTTACAAATGATATCTAGACTATTCTAAAGGATTACAACTCAGTAACTGGGCAATGGGTATGAATAGACATTTTTTCCAAAGAAGATAAACAGATGGCCTATAAGCACATGGAAAGATGCTCAACATCATTAGTTATGAGGGAAATGCAAATCAAAACTATAATGAGATATAATTTCATATCCACTAGGATAGCCATCAAAAATAGCATTATCCACAATGGCCAAAAGTTTGAAACAACCCAGTGTCCATCAAAGAATATACCGGTATGAATAAACTGGTATATGCACACACTGCAATATTATTCAGCCTTACCAAGGAATGAAATTCTTATACAAGTAACAACATGGATGGACCTCAAAGACCTTTTGCTAAGTGAAATAAGTCAAATACAAAAGACAAATATGGCATGATTCCACTTATATGAGGCTAACTCATAGGGACAGAAAGTATAATAGTGGTTACCAGTGCCGGGGGAAAGGAGAACGAGTAGTTACGGTTTAATGAGTACAGAGTTTGTGTGGGATGATAGTTCTGGAGATGGATAGTAGTGATGGTTGCACAACAAAGTGAATGTACTTAATGCCACTGATCTGTACATTTAAAAATAGTTAAGATGGTAAATTTTATGTAACGCATATTTTACCATAATTAAAAAACAAGAAAGGCAGACAGTAACAAGTTTGGTGAGGATGTCTAATAATTGGAACCCACGTAGACTGCTGGTGAGAATGTAAAATGGTACCGCTGCTTTAAAAAATAGTTGGGCAGTTCTTCAAAAGGTTAAACATAGAATCACCATAAGATGCAACAATCCCACTCATGCAGATTTCAGATTAAAACACATCCACACAAAGATATATACACAAATGTTCACAACAGCAGTCACAATGACCAAAAGATGGAAACAACCCAAATATGTATCAATTGATGAAGGAAAAAATAAAATGTAGTATATACAACAGAACATGATTTGATAATCAAAAGGAATATAGTACTGATACTACAATTTGTATCAATCTTAAATATGTTGTTAAGTGGAAAAAACCAGTCACAAAAAAAATCACATTGTACTGTTTCATTTATACGAAATGTCCAGAATGGGCAAATTTATGAAGATAGAAAGTAGATTAGTGGTTGCCGAGGGCTAGAAAGGAGAGAAACTGGAGGAATACCAGAGAGTGACAGCTAATGGATAAGGAGTTTCTGTATGGGATGATGAAAGCATTCTAAAATTGACAGTGGTGATGGTTGCTTAACTGTGAATATGCTAAAAGCCCCTGAACTGTACATTTTGAATGAGTGAATTATAAAGTATGTTAATTATATCTCAACAAAGCTGTTATCAAAAAAACAACTATGAAGCACCTCTAAGAGTACATTCTAGAAAAACCAATGATAATCAAGGAAAATGTCTTAATTATAAATTTCATAATTATGAACATAGTTCAGAGATCAACCTGCAATTATTCTTCTGAATTGTTATATCTTACATAAAAAGAAATTCCACCTCTGTTCACCTTGGTCAAAGGAGAAGCCTTCTGCGGGGAGCTGTGAGTCATGTGCTCACCAGGACTTAGCCCTACTGCAGTGCTGGTTCTTGGAGTCGGACGAGAACTGAAACATACCAGTGAACATGAGTCAAACTGCAGCAACCTTACCCTGTTTACTATGTCCTGGGAGACAAACACATCGCATGAAGATGGTAGAATATGATGATTCTACATATAAAAATTTCATATCAAAAAAGTTTAAACTTTAATTTGTGTTTATATGACACTATTGTTTTTACAGCTGTTTTTAAAGTAATTTCCTGAATACTTTATTGTTTATTTACAGCTTCTCTGCTATATACAGTATTTTCTGTTTTAACTAGAAACTGTAAAACATTGATTTTATTATTACTTAAATGCCTACTTGTGTAAGCAGGGATAACATAATAAAATAGATCAGATAGTCTTCAAAAGATAAATAACATTTACAACTTTATTTCAGAAAATATTTGAAATGGAAAATTACCTTGGTATCTATTAATACTAAGTAACACATTATGATCGGCATCTATTTTTAATGGCTCCTCCTATAACTGCCACTCCATTACCTCTAGGTCTCTGATTGAGTATTTTGCATTTTAAGAAATTTTGTCACTCAGCTCACCAAGGTTTTAAAGAAATTTCTTCCAGTTCCCAAATATCAAGATTCTGACCTATCTTCTACTCATTTATCTGTTTATTGGTTCTTTAATAAGTACTTGCTTAGCTCACAAAATATGCCAGAGACTATGAAGTTGTTTTTAAAAACATGAATTTTAAATGCCTATGATTATAGATAGATAGATATAGAGATATAGATATATACATATATAAATTTAACAAATGCTGCATTTAAATATGAATAAAACAAATCAGGAAATTTTAGTTTATCATTATAACCCCTATGTCATTAAATAAAGCTATTTCTTATGAGACTAAAACTATAAATAAAATTTAGGGGAAGCTGGGATGGCTCAGTGGGTTAAGCACTCACTTTGCAGCCCCAGAACCTGAGGATCGAATCCCGGCCCTGGCCCATGTGGACCCATATGCTGAATTGGGGTGTGCCCCCAGTTCAGTTCATGCCAGGGCCTATGCAGGAGGCTCCCAGCCCAGTTCCTGCCCTGAGCATCCCCGTGCCCACCTGTGGAGTGAAACTATATGGAAAACTAATGCTGTCAACTGTGGAGACTGCTCTGGGCACTCCCCATTCTCTCTCTCTCTCTCTCTTCTCTCTCTCTCTCTCTCTCTCTCTTTCTCTCTCTCTCTCTCTCTCTCTCTCTGTCTTTCTCTCTGTCAAAAACCAATAAAAATAAATCTTAAAAAATAATTTTTTTTAATCAACACAATATATAGATATTACAGTTTTAAATATGGTCTTAATCACCTGAGACTACCATTCTACTCATTTTATTATTTTGATGATTACAAACATTGTTTAAGCCTTCCATATAAAACACTGACAGAAAAACATAACCTGTTCTTTTCTATATGTCTTAATACAAAAAGGAGCTGGACTACTGAAATCTGAAATTCAATTCTATTTGAAATGGAAGTACAAAATGAAGTAGTTGAAACCCTTTTTTAAATGAAAGGTAAGTTGGTTTGTTAAAAACAGTTTTCAATGCACAGCAAAATCTACATTCAGTCAACATGTCACAGTAACACTAAAGATAAGAGTGAAGCTGGCTTTTACCACTCATATTCCTGTCCTTCATCTCTGTGTAACATGGTTTGCCAGCAAGACAGCAGATGCTGTAAGATTTAACTTTCATGTCGCCTGGATTCCTCACTCGGTCGTTTTTTACATACCTGAGAAGAAACATGGACTCATTCAGCTGACCTCCAAGAGAACTCTTAGGCTGCAACTCAGTTGGATTTTCTGTGGCAGGAAAGAAGAACATTTATCCATAAAGGACCAAAATATCATGAGCAGAGCACACTGAAGACAGAGATTTAAAGAGAAAGCTAACACAAATGTGGAACTCTCAGAAAGACCATGAAGATGCCCAAGTACACGCTCACCTAGTCTCAAAGAGTCACTCCTTCGCTGGCCCCTCTGCTCCCCTTTTGCTTGTCCAGTCTGAGGGCTCTTCAAAAGCTCCTTGGAATCTTGGGATCCAGAACACTCCATCACGTTTCTGCTGTTCAACAAGAGAAAGTCAACACAAACTTACTTTTGAGCTTTCTAGTTTTCTGTGTAGAACATAAGGATGGAAAGGATAATTAAATTACACATGACATTTGGCAAAGCAATGGAGTTAGAAAAGTAATATTTTTCACTGAGCAACTAAAATGAGAACTTACAATATGTAAGACATTGTACTAATAAGACTATAAGACTTATCCCTGAAAAATAAATAGCAGCAGGCAGATTGGGGAAACAAGCCAGAACTTAAGAGTACCAGAAAGCCCAATATGTTTCCCTTTATTTTTCCCTGTCCAGTATTGCCCAACCTGGGCTTAGAGGTAGCAAGCACAGACAGAGGAGCCTGAAGAGAAGCCCTCTATTCTGTTCCAAGGAATGGGAAAGGAGACTCCTAAAGGTCAGAAAAGGGGAAATCCTTAGGTTTTGTTTGTTTTTTCAGTTTTGTCCTACCCCAGCCTCCAGGTAATCCTGCAGCAGCCTCTAGCCAGTGCCTAACACTCTGAGGAAGGGGCAGCCTCTTCTCTAATCAGAGACCTATGATACCAAGAACATGAGGCAAATGCCGGTTGCTTTGCTTTTTTCTTTCCTCTATCATAGTCCTCCTGCCACTTGGCCCCAAACAGGTCCAGCAAGACAAAAGCTGTAATATGCCATGACTAAGTAGGATTTATTGTGGGAATACAAGGCTGGTTCAGTATTTAAAAAACAATTTATTTAAGAGTCCATAATGAGAGTCTAAAGAAGAAAAACCACATGGTCATATCAATTGATACATAAGGCATTTCATAAAAGTCAACTTTCATTCAAACTGAAAAAGGGCAGCTACAAAAATCTTCAGCTCATCTTTCATAATGGGGAAAGGCAGAACGACTGCATCCTACATTCAGAAACTAGGCAAGGATGTTCACTTTTCTTATTCCTGATTCAGCATCTTACTAAAATAATCCTAGCAACAGCAATAAGACAATAAAAAAGAAATAAAATGCACAGAGATTAAAAGGAAGATGACAGAAAGGTCAGAGGTGTTCTGTGACTTGCTGACATTGATGCTCCAGAGCCCAGTTTTCTGCAGTTCCCACAGAGCCTAATACACTGCTGAGAGCATAGCTGAACTCACTGGATCAGAGAACCTCCAGTATGGGAAAGACTTTAAATACAATTCAGACTTCTCTACCCAATACACTGAATTTGCAAAGATTAAAATTAAGAAGCAGATAACCTTCTTAAGGGGGTGGGGGGTTATTAGTCAATTATCAGGACTTTACCTCTGTTCAACTATTTCTCACCTGTTCTTTTCTATATACCACCATCTTTACGTGTGTCCTGGGATAAGAATATTTTATAATAAAAATAAAGTATATTAGTTAGAATGAGCTAGGTTGTACTGTAGTGACATACAACCCCCAAATGCCAAAAGCTCAGAATCTCACAACTTTATGTCCCTCTCATGCACAAAGCCACGAAGGCTGGCAGGAGAGCTATGCTCATCGTAGTTGCTAAAGACACAGCCTGACAGTAATTACATTTTGACATTTTCTTCCCAATTACCTCATCAGAAGAGGTGTAGCAAATCACACACTGACTCTTAAAGTTTCTACCCAGAAATAACATACTCTGCTCACATTTAATTAGCCAAAGCAATTCATATAACCACCCTAACTTAAAAAAGATGAACGAGATCTTACCATATGCTTGCAAGGTGGGAAGCCACTTATAGGTAAACAGAACTAATGACTACCATCCTAAATCACTGACTGGAGAATAAAACACTGATCAGGAAATGAGCAAAATCAAGAACCAAAACACGTCATTGATGCTGCATTATTAGAATAGTAATGGGTATGAATATTTAATAATCATGTCCCACACACAGATAACCTGATCCTACCTGATGGTAGAATCCTCAGTGCTTGAGTCCTGATCTTTTCTAGTGAAAGCATCCTTCCAAAATAAATGCTGCAGTAGGCCTGCCCAAGTTAACCTTTATAAAACATAAATGTTAAAATGTTATTGTAACATCATTTACCATAAAGAATTCTAGAACACGTCCTAATTACAAATATCAGATCTGACAATATATAAATATGTCCATATAAATGTACCTTCGAGTTTCATATTTTACTCTGTCATTTTAGTATGCAATTAACCTCTCTTAGACAGCAACATGTAATTCAGAAGCCTGAAATGGTACAGAAAGAAACAGCCTGGCAACTAAGTATGACAAGTTTTGAGGTACATATTCCGTGGAGCCTGATGGAAAACATTTTGGGTTCTCAAAACAGTCTATGAGGGAGTCTATAAATAATTCAAATCTTTAAATATATCAGGTATTATCAATGTGTAGTTCTATTACCTTGTGTGTCCCATGAGAGGCTAGATTATTCTATCTGTAACCCACCTGTTACCCACATTTCATTTCCAAAACTTCATTTTTAGCATTTCATTCAGAAATAAACAAGAAAATCAACTTCACATCTATATACAGTCACACCTCTGTTTAAGAGTCAAATATTATCTACATGGTCCATCCACATTAAAATGATTTTGGGCTACATCTAAAATCCAGACTCACTATCAAAGCATTAAGTTTTACTACTAATAGTTTATACCTCTAGGTATACTCATCAGACTTATCAGAAAGGTTAAGCCACTTTGAAATTAAAAAAAAAAAAAATTAACTAATTTATATTTAATTTAATCATTCAAAATTTCTGTATTGAAATAAAAATGACTTTGATCAAAATCAAAACACTTACAATAAAAAGAATTTGCAATCCCATTCAATATTGCTTCAATACAAGGCCTTCTGCCACCCCATGCCATGACTATGAACATAGTGCCATCACTACAATACAGAAAATTTACACTGTGTCTATTATCCTGTTACTTGATAGCCCTGTTATGACTGGACTATCATAAAACTGTATCCCATTAAAATACCACTCAGTTAGTAGTTATTACATTAACTATCTTGGCAGTGTCATCCCCAGTTCAACAGTCTAAAACAGTTTTGGTCTTAAAATTTACAATGGAAAGAAATATACTCCTGGGATTTGGGAGTTGTAAGAAAATCTGCTCACCTAGTAGGCAACTATTTAATACATTAAAAGAGAAAATAGCTTTTAAAATTCTTAATGATTGAAAACACATGCAAAGAGAAACTACTCAATGTAGACTCAGATTTCATTTTTAACAAAAGTAATTTGAACAACTCTTTGTATATTAAGAACAGCAGCATTTTAGAGGTACATGAAAGGAAAAAAAGATTCCACTATTCATTCATATTAAAATACCACCCATGCATACCTTTTCTGAGGATCTTTTTGAAGTAAACCATCAAGCAAATTAATAAAATCTGAAGAAGCTTTAGGAAGAGAAGAATCTATGCACAAATTAATTCCCAAAAAGAAAAAAAAAAAAGCGATAAGAATAGGAACACATACCCTACATCAACATTTAAAGTCACACAGTTTTAAGCACATAAGTTACTTTTAAGAGAATTCTGAATCTATTAATGTGGGGAGGGGCACAAAAATAAAAAACATTTTGTCCTAGACCACAAAAAACATGAACCTCAAAAACTAAGTTTCAACTAACCTCTAAAATTACTTTACTGAATAACCCCAATAAGGATTACCAGTCTGACAAACTTATACCCTTGTCTTCAACTATTAATTATGCCTCTTTTCTGAGGCATTCTTGATGAATTTTGTCATATAATATACAATGATGAGAATACTTACAATTCCTTTTTTCTTTATTTTTAAGATTTTTAGCAGGAAAATAATAAACATCACAATATTACACTGTCCAATTTCATTCATCTCTAAGTTCTGTCTTTTTAAATTAAACAGATATATATGAGGACCGTCTGGAAAGTATCCAGCCATGCAATATGGAAAATAGAAATATGAAACATATGGCTACATGCTGGATTTTTTCGGGAAAGCCTTCATATACCACAGCCACATTATCAGTAATGACTAAGAGGAGTGGCCATGAAGACAGTGGCCAGCCACAAAGCCCAAGCACCCCAAGACAAAGCAAACAAAACAGATGACATTATGAGGCACTCTGACCACAGTCTAATGAAGGAATTAAGCTTGGGCCACCAGTGGTGTCTTGAACAAACCTCTGACACCTTCATTTTCAGATGTCCTCTTCCTGTATAAAAGTCTTTAACTTATAGGAGAAAACAATAATCAATATTGTGTTTAAAAAAAAACAACAGAAGTCATCATTATAGGGAATAGGAATGACTAATTTCTACAAAAATTAAGTCAAAGTTAATAAAAGAAAAAAATAAGAAATGCAGCTTTTTAAGAAATACAGACTATTTTCAAAATATCAAGAGTCTTATATTTTTTTTTCAGCTAGGATGATTCTTGAAATACTGAAAATATTCTCTAACCCTATTTCTTCCATTAATTACCACTGAAAGTTTTATTCTTCTAAAAATTCAAAACACTATTTCTTGCAATGTTTTGTTTTCATTTATGTCTTAAGATTCATGGTTTTGGTGGTGCACCACAAAGCATTTTATTGTGCTTGTGCTTTGTTTTTCTTTTCCTTCCTTAAACTTGTGAATGGTAGATTGTTATATTAATCACACTTTGTATGATTAAAGTTCCAACACTTTTAAAATACTACAACTATATCTAGTTCAAAAGACTGAAAACTTGTCAGGTTAGTACTGTGATTCAAGATAAGAACTGAGAAATTCCTGATTTGTTCCTATTCAAATACTAACTAGAAATAACTACAAAGAATATGAGTCCAAATTAAGTAAATGGCACATGCTTAAAAATTATTTTTAAGTCTGAAATTTTTAAATCTTTAAACAAGACTCCTTTTGATATAGAAAAAATTAATTTGTGTTTTTAAATAAAGGAAACTATTAGTAGTACTTTGTTTTCCATTTCAGTATCTTTTTTAAAAAATAGCAAAGGAAATGTTAACATTTCTAAAAATATCAACTTGGGACTACTGGAAGGTTATAAATCAATAAAAATAGACTTTGGATAAAAATATACCTTTAGTCAGTAGAAAATGTAAATTAACTGTATTTACAATTTTAAAAATCTACCTTTAGGAATAGGTGGCAAAGGATCTTCATACAAAATCTTTTCAACTAATTCTGAAACACTTTCTGTGAAGAATGGAGGTTTTCCTGAAATTACATGAGGATTTGCCAATTAAACAACAGTTTGCTACCACTAATAATACTAAATAAATTTCAACTACAGATAGTTCAGGATTATATAACTTACAAATATACCATAGTCTATATAAATATATATATATATATATATACATATATATATATATATATATTATGTAGCAATAACTAATTGTTGAATGCCTAGTACATACCAGGCACAGTATCTATATATTTTTAATTTCTATAATTCAAAATTTATCGTCCTCATAAACATAGAAATTAGCAGATGGACCACTACCATGATCAAAGGGTTGTATGGGCCACTGGACATAGCTTAGTAATTCAGTCACAGGCACCTTTACAAGCATTCCTAGGGATGCCAGGATAGCTCAGCAGGTTGAGCACTTGCCTTGCAACTGCAAGGTCTGGAGATCGAATCCTGGCCCCAGCCCATGCAAATCCATATACTGCACTGTGGTATAACTGGTAATCACCAAGCCCCACAGGGAAGGTTCTCGCCTCCCATGCAGGAGGCCACCAGTTTGGTTCCCACCCCACATGGTCCCACATTCACCTGTGTGGGATGAAACCACGTCACAGCTAATGATATACAACTATGGAGACTGCTCTGGGCCCTTCCCACTTCGCTCTCCCTTGCTCTTGCTCTCCCTCTCTCTCACCTTCTCTCAAAATAATAAAATAGACTTTGGATATATTTATAAATATAAATAAATTTCTACCAATAGTTTTTAATAGCTAGGCACATTTCAATATTCCAGATGAGTTATCATGAAAATAGCTGTATATCAAAAAATTCCTAGGAACTTCTCCTAGACATAAAACCATCCAACCAAAATCAGCATATTTAAAAAGTTAGGAAAATCATCTTTTTCACATCTTATAGACAAACTACAGATTTAACCAGGGTGTGTGTGTGTGTGTGTGTGTGTGTGTGTGTAAGCACACGTGTGTGTGTTTAACCAGTCCTAATTTTAAACTGAACCAGAAAGTAATCACCTGAAAACATTTCATAAAGCAGACAGCCCAAAGACCAGAGGTCACTGGTGATGGAGAAGTCAGAACCCCTCACAATTTCTGGTGCTGTATATAGAAGTAATCCTAAAAGTAAAGTATAAAGAACAAATGTTAGGCATTTGTATAGATCTCAGCACAAACCCACCTAGGAGGTAAATAAATATGGGAGGAAATCATACGCATGAATAACTTCATGTGTATTTCAGTTTTTAATGCTTTCTGATTTTAAGGTTCCATTTTATCAGGATATGTAAGAACGTAGATGGGGAAGGCAGGAAGGCTCAGTGGGTTTAAGTGCTGACTTTGCATCCCCGGGGACCAAGGATTGAATCCTGGCCCTGGCACATGCGGACCCATATGCTGAACTGGGGAGTGCCCCCAGTTCAGTTCTTGCTGGGGTGAGACCCCGGCCCAGTTCCTGCCCTGTGCAGCCCTGCGCCCACCTGTGGAATGAAACTGTGGGAAAACCAATGATGTGCAACTATGTAGACTGTTCTGGGCCCTCCCCCTTCTCTCTGTTTCTGTCTCTGTATCTCTCTCTCTCTCTCTCTCTCTCTCTCTCTGTCAAAAACAATAAAAATAAATCTTTAAAGAAAAAAAAAAGAATGTAGAGAGATATTGAAAATCCACCTGAGTTAGAGGTGCATTTTTTTTCAAGTTAACAATTTAAATAGTCAAAAGAAAATAACTTTGGCTTATAATATCTTGAAGAGGAGGTGTAAAGTTATGCAGGAGTAACAACCCTATATTCCTACTGTCTAAACAAAGACTTATTTGTTACTCAAACTAAACGTCCAGCACAGGTAGAAGGCTCTGAACCTCAATCACTGAAAGACCCAAGCTGAGAACAGGCTCCATCTCAGTACATGCATCTCAGTCTCCAAGGCAGAGGGAAAGCATGAAGCAGGTTGCACACTGGCTCTTCCAGTCCCACCTCAGAGGGACTCACGTCCCTTCTGCTCACACTTTGTTGGCTTTGGCCAAGGGAAGATACAATCCTACCATGTATCCAGAAGGAGACCAGGAAATACTGAGTGAACAACACTAACATGTACCACATACACTTTATAAAGATCCCAGCATTACACAGAAATACCACATTCTAGAGCTAGAAAGTTCCCCTATTACTGATGAAAGAAGCTGAAGCTTAGAGGGGTACCCCAATGTCCCTGAAGTCTGACAGCCAGCCCAGTACAGAGCACTGGTGTCCCCCTGGGCCATACTCTTTCCACTCCTTCTAAAAGCCACTCATCTGCCAATGAGAATGTTCTTTCCATGAAGTGAGTAATAATCAATCACCTAGAAAATAAAATTCCACTGAGGTAAACCTGCCAGCAAATTGTATCACGGGCCCGTTACAGCCAGATCAGCAGCCTCGTGGGTCCTGCTCCACGATTTTAAAGTTCCCCTAGGTGACATTTTTGCTGTTATAACATTTCATACCACACTGACTCATTCAACACTTACAGAGGGTCTACTTGTCTGTACTAGGCTGGATGCTGAGGAAAGAAAGACAAATAAGACCACAGGATGCCCAGGCACCCTGCCCAATGCATATCAGGAGCTTCATTAGTATTTGTTGAATATGAATTTATGTCTGTCTGTCTTTCCTGACTAGAAATGTAAGTTCGGTGAGGTCAGGGATTTTTGCCTATTTGTTCACATCCACATTCCCAGTACCTAGAATACAGCAAAATTTCTATTGAACAAATGTTAGATTAATAAATACATTCAGTAATGAACAAATGACTATAAAGTCCCTACCTTCACAAGCAAATGGGAAGACAATCACAGAAAATTATTACATGGCAAACTGAATGACAGATTTATGCACAGAATATTTTAACAGTAGTAAAGAGCAGAAGCAATGCTTAAGTACTCAGTCCAATAAAAGCCTGCCAACCAGAGGGACGAAGATGGTTTCCTCCAGACAGCTGACCCTGTGAAGGAAGAGAAGGGAGGCACACTCCAAGGAGAGAGAAAGAATGTGGGCACAGCGCCGGGCATGCTCGGGGAACTGTAAACAGAGCGTGCAGCTGGAGTGCAATGCAAGAGGCAGGGATACAGGGAGAACTGTGTTAGTCTGGGTCCTCTGAAAAGTAGACACCAGACAGGAGTAACTGTGTAAGGATTTCATCACAGGAAACATGTGAGAAAACATCACAATGCACATTGGACCCAGAAGAAAGAGAGAGGGAAGTAAGGTGGGGTCATAACATCCTAGACTTCCAAGCAGTAGAAGAAAGGGCCAACAGGGTCACTGAGAAGTCCCAAACCAAAGCCAGCCATCAGTCTCTCCCAGGAATGGGCCTGCCTCAGTATCCCTGCCACGCTCCATGTCAGCTGCATGCAGCCCATGAGAAGCACGTCCTCAGAGCAATAGCAGCAATGGACTTCCTCAAGTAGCTGACAGCCTTGGTTAATTCTGCTCTATGGAGCTGAAGAACAGCAAGGTACCTCCTCATGGCCACCACAAAGACAGAAAGGTAATCAGGGACCAGATCTGGAAACTTGAACTCTAACCTGTAAGCCAGGAGATTCTAAACTTGAAACTCGTTTCATAAGTCAGCCCAGATGTCCAGCTTCACTTAGTCAATGAACAACACTCGGCGAGAACTGAGCCCAGTTTGACATAACCCCCACTATTCACTCTTAAACCAACCACTTCATGTATTTATATAACTTCCCTGTTCTGAAGTTTGGGACTCATGATCCAGTCCGACTCCGAGAAGCCATGTGACATTACTCTCAAGGTTACACATATGCAAAGGCAGGACTAGAATTTGGGTGTCCTTCTGAGAAACTCTGCTATATCACCTTTATTCAGCCCATCCTGTTTTGTTTTGTTTTTTTCCCCTTTTTTTCATCAGTATCTCAGGTTGACACCAATGTTAGCAGATCCTTATGGCTATATCCCACTCCTAGACCCAGTTGTCAACCCCACCACAACACACAGCCACAAGCAGGTAAAAGGCAAAGTGTTTATTTCAAGTGCCTTGTAAATGTCCTTTGGTCATACATATGGGGCCGCTGATTCACTGTTGCTCCCATCCCTCTCCCTCACACCTCTCGCCCTAGACCACGTGGCTGCTGAGCCTAAAAATGACGCCCTCTCACATGGTGCCCAGCCCTGCATGGTGAGCATACTAGCTTCAGTGGCCTGAAATCTCAAGCAGCTGCACAGGGAACTGGAGGATAAAAGATTTTTACCCCCTCCCTCAGAAGTTCTGGCATTAGGAATACCACTTCACTCTCTCTCCTCACATACAGCAATTCTAACACCCCAGGCCCCCTCTCCCCGCCTGAACACCTCCCAAGAATGCTCCTAAAATTCTTCCTTAATTGCAGAATATCAGCTACACAACAACACTGATCAATATCTATATTTGGGGAAGCCGGGATGGCTCAGTGGGTTGGGTGCTCACTTTGCAGCCCCAGGGACCGAGGATCGAATCCCAGTCCCGGCCCGTGTGGACCCATGTGCTGAACTGGGGAGTGCCCCCAGTTCGGTTCTCACCGGGGCGAGACCCCGGCCTAGTTCCTGCCCTGTGCAGCCCCGCTCCCACCTGTGGAATGAAACTATGTGGAAAAATCAATGATGTGCAACTGTGGAGACTGTTCTGGGCCCTCCCCCTTCTCTCTGTCTCTGACTCTGTATCTCTCTCTCTCTCTCTGTCAAAAACAATAAATAAATCTTTAAAAAAAAAAAAAATATCTATATTCAACCACTATGTGTGCCAGGCACTGTTACAAGTGCTGACAACATAGCAGGAAGCAAGATAAAACCCCCCTCCTTATGTTCTAATGAGTGGTTAGTGACATATACAGGTAAGGATAACCTTGTTAGAGGTTCCCAACACCTCCTGCAGTATCAGATCCACACGAAAAACTTTAGGCCATGGACAAAGGCACCCCTATTATCCAACTTCTCCTGGTCATTATGATTTTTAACACATTATCTGACTGGCCAAATAAAAGGTTGACATCATCCCCTAAACACGCGACTTGAGAGGCCCATGTCTACAGTGTGATCTTTAAGCTTTCCATATACCTTTGACTCTACTCTTCCTGTTTTTCTTCAGTATATTTTCCCCACTGTCACCTCCTCCTTCTTCTGCTGCCACCAAAGCAAAGAACTCTTCCAGATTTTCACCCTCCACTTTTGCCAGGCAAAAATTACTAAACTTCAGGGTGCCAGGTCCTTCCAAGAGTATCTAAAAAGATTAAAAAGTAAACATGTTCAGAAACCTCACTAAAGAACTCTGACCATGGATTTCTTGCTTCATCACAACTCAGAAAATTAAATGCTTACAGTTTATTTGAAACGCTAAAGAAAAATAAATCCAACATTTTAATAAGAGAATCAAATATTAAGTTGGCCAGTCTCAGATGTAGAGAATGAACATGTCATATAACCACAGAGAAACCTCAGGCTTTTGAGGAAAAAAACAATGTATATGGAACAATCTACACTCTCCAATCCTCAATGACAGCTGAAGACAGATTTGAAAACCCACCTGCCAAAGGGGTTGTTTACATCATATGGTTAAAACTAGGGTTTTGAAGTTAGAGATCTGAATTTGAGCCCTAGGTCCACCACTTACAGGCAGTCTGACCTGGAGAATTTACCTATTCTTTCTAAATCTGCCACTTCACCTATAAAAATGGGGGAAATTACAGTTACCACTTCAGACTGTTGTGAAGATTAACTGAGTTTATACATGCAAAGAGCTTTGAACAGTGTTAAGTGCTGAAGTCTGCTGATATAATTTGTTATTAGAAGTTATCTGTTGATTCTTGGAACCATGCCAGGAATCATTGTTCTAGGATTTTTATTTTTTTCCTCAAGAGTCATTAAAAATATTTCTGGGAAGTTGCGATGAGTCAGGTGGCTTTTTGTTTTTAAAAACAATTTAAAGTTGGCATTTAACTTCTAATTACAAATACTGAGGATATCTGCTAAAAGTCTACAGTGCCTTTTAAACATTTTTGAATACCAGAATCCCCATGGAAGATTTGTTAAGAAAAACTACTCGTTCCCATCCCTAGAGTTCCTGATTCAACAGGTCTGGGGTAGGCCCAAGATTCTACATTTCCAATGTTACTGGCCCAGGGAACACATCTTCAGAAACAGAAAAAAGGTCAGTGAATTTTTCTTTTAAGTTAGTACATCTTTTAGACTTCACAAGCCATAAGGTCTTTGTTCCAACTACTCAACTCTGCAGCTACCAATTATACCTAAACCAAAGGGTGTGGCTATGTTCCAATAAAACATCACTTACAGAAAAAGGCATCCTGCCCGAACTCTGCCAACCCCAGTTCTAGAATAAAGGCTACATGACAAATCAGCCCAAGTTTCTTAGATCATAAACAGCTGATACTAGACCTCATTAAACAACTCCCATACAAGCATTGGTGCACTCCATCCGGCCTCTGGGCTAAATTCTAGCCACAACCTGTTTTTGTACAGGCATGAGCTACAAGTGGTTTTTGCATTCTAAATCTTAAAAAAAAAAAAAATCAAAAGATGATACAATTTCTTGACATGTGACAATTATATGAAATTCAAATTTGCATCCGTAGAGTGTTACTGACACAAAGACACCCCCATTATTTACATACTGTCTACAGCTGCTTTCAGGACTATAGTTAATTGTAGACTTGAGGCAAGTTTATGAATATTACAAGTAATAACCTCTATTCATTATGTAGAAATTTTATGGAGATATTTTTAGGTTTAATTATATTCTCACCCAGATGGGCTACAATAATAATGTTTAAAAAGGAAATATCCAACTTTTCATTTCACTTTGTTAACAAAGAAAAAGAAGTAGCAACTGAGACCAGTAATGCGTACAATCCCTAAGAGTATATACTACTAACGATAGTAACAGACACCACTGAGAAGAGCACACTATCTACCAGAAAGTGTCCTAGAAGTTTCACCTGAGTATAACATGCAGAGCTTACACCCACCCTGATATATCTATCTCCACAGCAGAGGCAAGGAAACTAAGATACAGCGACAGAGCAGGGTCACTGTCAGGGCACACAGCTGCTACAGGTCAGCATCAACCGCAACTCAGAAACTGAGCAGGTTTCATGATTCCACTGCCAGAAGTACATTTAGTTATTAGTTTTATCAACAAAAGAAATATTAACAGGGATTTCATAATATCAGGAATCATACATAACCAAGAATACCATTATCAAACTAAAACAATGGCTCAGAATTACATATTACAAGAGGGAAGAGCCTTATTTTATAGGTGTACTGACCTCACCATTCACAGTGTATCTCAGCAGCAATAATAAGCACTCAAAGAGCTCTGAGAGGAGTACTGTGCATTCTACAAGTACTTCAATAGGTAGCTAAATAGGTACCTAAATAGGGTACTATATGGTTCTTTTTATTAAAAAAAAAAAGTTAACTTAAAATTTTAAGATATTCTATATCCCAAACTATCTCTGAAAATAAAAAGACCTTTGAGATAACACTGTAAATTAAGACATAAGAAGTTAGGAAGTAAAAACTTTAGGAATTACCTTCCCAGGAGAAATGTCACAAAAGAGAATGCCAAGCTGATGGAGATGATATAATCCAGTGATCAGGTCAATTCCAAATTCTCTCACAACACCTTCTGGGAGGTTTTCATCTTGAGCAATAACTGTTTCTAAGGAACCACCTGCAAGTGGATTAAAACTTTAATCCAACACCACCATGACACAGTGCCTCTGGGAAGTGCCATGCTGGGCAATACTGAGCACTGAAAAATGATCACATCAGTCCACCTGGACAGTCTAGCAGGGGAAACGCATGCAGGTGAACACAGTGAACAAGCCCCCTGACAGAAATCTGTGGCCAGCTCAGGGGGAATGACAGGTCCATCTGAAGACCAGTAAGTAAGCAGGTGGGATGAGGGAGAATCACTCTCATGCTGTGATTTCTCACTCCAGATTCCTCAGGAAATGAACAGCTGCAAAAGTGTATGGCAAGCACGAACCCAAACAGTGCATTTAAATCACATTATGCAAAGTATAGTCACATTTACTCCCGTGAAAAGTTAGGTCACATTCTTCAAAGTACTGAATGGCAAAAAGGGGGTGCCTGTCCTTAACAGTTAGGAAATCACAACCCTCTAGTGCATCGCACTGGTGAAATAGTTTCTGAAATAACAGGCCAAAGGCAGACACACAGAGAAATTCCACACTTGTACCCTTTCAAGGTTCCAGTCGCATCCCCATCAACTAAGTGCCAGAACCAAACGTTTTTTACAGGTCAAGATTAAACAGGAGCCAAGTTAAGAGAAAGAATCTTAGCTGGCATCTGAAAGTTCAATCAGAATTACTGTGATAAAAGTAGGAGGTATTTTGGGGTTTGCTTATTTTGTTCTTGTGAGGAACCACCCCAAATACAGGCATAAACTAAAGTTACACCTTTAGACTGGTAAGAGCTCAAAAACAATAGCGAAAGCAAAACGTAATAAAGAGAAAGTCCTGTGATCACCTCAATAGTGTGTACATCTATGGAATAATTAAAGCACAACACCCTCCTATCGATTCAGAAAAATGAATTATTATTCCAAACCTCTTTTATGATTGTTACATAAACTCTAAATGACAATATAATAGGTAAGACTCATGAAGCTAGAAATAATTCCAACACCTCTTTTTTAAATTTTTTCCAATTACAGTTGATATTCAATATTACTTTATATTAGTTTCAGGTGTATGACATAGCACTTAGGCATTTATATAACTTATGAAATAATATCCCCAATACATCTACATCTGGCACTACATAGTTATTACATTATTATTGACTATATTCCCTATGCTGCATTTTATATCCCCATGACCATTTTACTACTTTGTAATTACAATATATCTTAATATTTAATGATCCATTATTATTACTCAATGTACAAATAGAGGCACTCTCGTTGTAGTACTTACTTGTTACACTTTTCTCCCTGAAGACACTAAAACTAAAAGCCCAGGTAACATCTATGCATTTAGTCAGCTTTCTCCCTGTATGTATGTATGTATGTATGTATGTGAGTATACACGTGTGTGTGTGTGTGTGTGTGTGTGTGTGTGTGTGTGTGTGTGTTCCTAGAAAGCTATATTAAGCAAGAGCTATAACATTTTATCTCTAATTATTCCTAGGTGGTGGTATGTGTTGGTTCATCTTTGTACTTTTCCATATTGCCTAATTTTTTATAAAGAGCAAGTATCTTGTTCATAAAATAAAAAGATGATCATTTTATAAACTGATAAGCTAATTAACAGCTGATAACCTAAAGTACTGTTTTTATTGAATAGAAAAACTTGTTTGATAAATTATTACCACTAAAAAATATTTCTAAATTTTGATGTGGGTGGTTTAGTAATATTTTATACTAAAGTTAACCCCAAATTGAATTTTACATAAGCCTTCCTCTTACAAAACATCTTTGCTCTTTACTCTTCCCTAATATCCATCAAACAACAGATTTTCAAATTAACATAGTTAATAGCATCAACACTACTCTTATTTGCAAAAAAAAGAAAGGAAAAGAACAAAATCTACACCTTATGTTTTTTCAAGACCACATAAGGCTGCTTACCTGTGCAGAGTTCCACTACCAGCCAGAGATGGTTGCTGGTTTCATACCATTCATGAAAAGTTACAATGTTCTTGTGTTTAATTTCATGGGTGAGACGGACCTATAAAAACACACAACATTTACATTAGAATAAAAGTTCTTAAAACCCTTGTAGATATCTATTAAAAAGAATACCTAAATACATAATTGAGAAATGGATAAGAAAACAGTGGAAGTCAGCTGGTGGAATTCTATATGGATATCAATATGGTGGTAATGAAGGCTGGTCACACGGAAAAATGTTAATTTAGTGTACAATCTTAGAAATGATTTTTAAAAAACTTGTGCAATAGAGTTTTGTGTGTTTGCATAAATAAAACACTACAAAAGAAATATTCATAGGAAAATTGCCAGAGGTATACATCAAAATAGCTGTTTTTATGATCAGAATTACTGGTGTTCTCTTAATTTTCTACTTCTTGTATTTTCTATATTAAATTCACACTACTTTTATAATCACTATAAAAGAGGGAGGGAAGCATACTTGACTTACCCAATTGGTTATTTCAGGTCTTTTGCACTTATCAGTGCAAAGAATAGCTACAAAATTGATTGTTCCTTTCCGTCGCCCTTTATAGACAATGGTCTTGCTTCCTCTGCCAATCTCCTCATACAGAATGAAGTTTTCCATCTCCGGGCTAACTTCTCACACTGGATTAAATGACAGCCTAATAGTATCTCTAGCTCCTACAGTGCAAACAAAAATGACACACATAAATGCAAGCTAGTTGCATGACTAATTATCCTAGGATATTTAACATGGAAATAAATCTAGTAATTCCATAAATTCAGAAAATTCACCTACAAGTAAGCGTTGGATACTAGTCTTCCTTTTTGTAGGATGAAAAAAGCTAAAGGAAAAATAAATAAAAGAAACAATTCACAAGCCAATGTTCAACTACCTATTAAAAGGATTATAACAAAATTAATGAAAATGATAGCTGTTTCCAACACTGTCATGAAATCAGGAAATTAATTTAATTTCAGCCAATGCATCTTGATACCTTTCTTTGTTACAATGGAAAACACATTGTATCAACATCTGTATAATAAGTGGGACAATTTTTATACAACCACAGTATGCCCCACTGAACTTCAAATTATGAGAAGCAAATGAGACAAAGTATGCAAAAATATTTATAAACAAACATTGAGTGACAATATTTCTACCTAGGCCACAGATTGTACGAGTCACTATTATTCAAAGTCAGAGGTCAGCAAACTACCAGTTCCTGCGCCAAATTCAGCCTGTGTCCTGTTTCTGTCAATAAAATTTAATTGGAACATAGCCATTCTCAATTCATTTATAGATTGTTTAAGGCTGCTTTCAGGCTTCAATGGCAGAGTTGAATAGTTATGACCAGAGACCCTGTGGCTTGCTCATATACTCTAAAACGTTTATTATCAGGCACTTTATAGAAAAAACTTGCTAATTCCTGTTTTAAATCAAGATTTTTTTTTTAACCAACCACTTCCTCAACTATGATACAAGCTGTTAAAAAAAAAAAGTTCATTTTCTTAGCCAACAAAATCCCCTAATTTTAATGCGTGAATAGGGATTTGATGTACTTTTTTTAAAAGACCAGATTTTGTTTAGAACTGAAGATAGTGAATTCAGTATCTTAACAGATTCACAACAATATAATCAAAGTATTTATACACCTAAAAATATCTTTTAATTTGGCAACTCTTTGGGAGGATTGATTATACATGCTAGGCGATAGAAAACTTCCCAAAAAATATCCAACCTGTAAGATATCCTCTTTAAAAATAGCTTGTTTCAGTCAGAACCTATAACAAAATCCCTTAGAAACAGAAAAAGTGAAAAAGAATAAGTTAATAGGTATGGGATTTCTTTGGGGGCAGATGAAAATGTTCTGAAACTGGATAATGCTGATGGTTGTACAACTTTGTGAAGACACTAAATATCACAAAACTGTACATTTTAAAGGGGTGAATTTTATAGTATGTGAATTATATCTCAATATTTTATTGTGATATAATTGACATGTAACGTGTACGTTCAAGGTGTTTTGATACATTTATATACTGTAATGTGATTATCACTGTAATGTTAGTTAACACTTCTATCACATCATACAATTATAATTTCTTTTTTTGTAGTGAGAACATTTAAGATCTAGTCTCTCAGTGACTTTGAAGTATATAGTACTTTATTGTTGACCCTAATCACTATAATGGACATTAGATCTTACTCATCTTCAGCTGTAGGCCATACCAAACAGGCAGAGAGCCCGATTTGGCCAGTAGACAGTACTGTGCTGACCCTGTCCAAGTATAGGGAATCATAATTAAGATTCTAGAAATAGTGAATTATATGACTCCATCTTCCAATGAAATTAAAACTTACTGTAAAATGGGAGAAAATCTACTATAAAAATGTACAAGCTAGTAATTACATTTAGTTACTTGGATTACAAAAGTAATTACAGTGATCCCTCGTTTTTCGCGGTTAATGGGGACCAGAACCTTCCGCGAAAGCTGAAAAACCGCGAAGTAGGATTGGCCCCTAGGAATTTTCGTGTATGCAGGTACAAGAATGTTTTAAATATGTAAACAGTATTCATACTTTACTCATTTAAGACAAAAATGACAACAGTAGACCTATTTACTTAAATGTGTCAGTGCTAATTAATAAGGTTAATTACAAAACCTTGTACGGTAATAAACATGAATCAACATTGCTTTCTGAGAGAGGCAAAGAGTCTTGTGTTGGTGGCGGAGGGGAGGCTCTCACGTGACTCGTAGAAGCGTTAGGCTCACTCGGAGACTCTTCTGCTGGAGGCGCTGACGGTAGAGCCGGGGGCTTTACCTTGGAGAGAAACATGGTGATGGGTCGTTGTTGTCTTTGTTTTTTCTTTTCCTTCAAAATCCCCCTGTACAAGGACAGAACCCCGTCAACGCAATTGCTGAACTCGACAGCTCGAACCCTATTGTCGTCCATGTCTTGTGCAAATTGTTGCATCGCTCTTGCCATGTTGCACAATTGTTGCAGATTCTCCAGGGTAAGGCCACGCTTTTCAGTTTCTTCTTCGTCTTCCTCTTCGTTTTCTTCCTCACTTGTAGACTTTATCATCTCAAGGAGGTCTTCATCAGTCAGTGGGTCCGAGTGGCAATCGATAAGGGCGCTGATATCTTCTTCCGTCATGTCGACAAATCCTTCATTCCTTATGATGTGAGCCAGCCTCACCGCCTTCTCCACCGCTGAGTGATGAACTTCTTCAGGAGTGAAGCCTGGATAGTCGTGCACCACGTTCGGCCATAATTTCTTCCAGCTAGATTTTGTGGTCTCACTCTTCATGTCCTTTAATGCTTGCTGAATATTACACAAACATGAGGCAATGTCGTAACTGCACCAGTATGCTTTCAAGGTGAATTCGTCATTGGCATCGTCAACTGCCGAGATGAGGCCCTCCATCGTGGAGCGAGTATAGAGTGCCTTAAAGGCACGAATGACACCTTGATCCATCGGCTGAATTAGAGATGTAGTGTTCGGGGGCAAAAGCTCTATCTGCACACCGTCATATTGCAGGTCCGTTGCATGGCCTCCTGCACAGTCCATCAAGAGAAGGACCTTAAAGGGGAGGCCCTTTGCAGCCAGATACAGCTTCACCTGGGGAATGAAGCAATGGAGGAACCATTCAAGGGTCAGAGCTTTCATTATCCAGGCCTTGGAGTTATGCATCCAGAACACGGGCAAAAGAGCCGTATTTTTGTTTTTTTAATGCCCGTGGTTTTTTGGCTTTATAAATAAGGCCTGGCTTAAGCATAAAACCTGCAGCATTGCCAGCCATGATGACAGTCACACGGTCTTTGTGAGCCTTAAAGCCTGGCCTCTTCACTTCGTCCTTGAAGAGGAATGTACGCGAAGGCATCCTCTTCCAAAAAAGGCCTGTTTCATCCATGTTAAAAACTTGTTCAGGGAGGTAGCCTCCCTCACT
>PVKE010025106.1:0-23303 GCA_004027555.1 Craseonycteris thonglongyai
TAACTCAGGAAAGAGTGCTACTGTGAAACCTCTCTTGCTTCAATGCAGTAAGCAGTAACTAAGCATTTCCCCATGCTGGGCCAAGCACAAGCTACATGCAGTTTCAGCATGTCCATCTACCACAGACTGGTGGTAGAGCCTGTCAATACTTTGCACACAGTAGATGCTCAATAAATGCACTCTGTATGAAGCTGAAAAAGATTGTCCCTATTGGCCCCACTGTAACCTGCACTTGTGGTTCTTGATTTTTGGTCCAGATCTCTTCTAGGTACTTTTCTGTGGATTGCAAATCTAAACAGACAGATAAGAGTCAACACTGGAATCATTATTCTTATATTTTTTACAAAGAATTCCTAGGAAGTGCTGATTTTTTTAATTTTTGCAAAGAAAACTTAGGGAATGCTTGATTTTTCATGAAACATCTCAACCAAATAACAGACAACCCCCTCCCTGTGTCAACCCCCAAATATGTTCCAAGGATCAGCTTGCCTTACCATTTCCTGAATTTCAGGGGACCCTGATGCCCCCAAAATGTCCATGGACTTAAGGTTGTCTCTTCCCGGGATTTCTAATGGCTCTATCAACTACAAGAAAATCTGCAGTAATCTGGAACCAGGAATAGCCCAGGTCTACACTCAATAAAACCAACTTTGGAAATTGACTTCAGCCTGGTATGCAAACCCTAGTTGTTGCTGGCAACAGTTCCTCAAAGTTCTTTCCATCTGGGATAGAACAATTTCTGCCTCATGTCCCAGGACCTACAAGTATGTAGACATGCAGCTCCAGTCAAAAGAAAGCTTCTATTATTTATTATTCTTTCTTGAATAATTGTTAAAATCTTTACAATGACTTTTGTACACCCTAAATATAGGGATATCTATTACGGGAATGGTGTCTACTTAGTATAGCGTTTTTAAATAAATAAGGGGGGAGAGGGGGAAGGAAAAATAAATAAATAAACAGAAGACCATGAGGCAATCATATACTTGATCTGCCATCATATGCACTGACAGGAGTGAATGAGTTACCTGGATTCATACATACGCTTTCACTTGGTTATAACAGGGGGGGTTAAAACTATAGTCCCAGATGCAGTTCTAGGACCACCCCAAGGGCACAGTAGGAGGGCTGGAATTGAGGTCCCATCTTTATTCCAAACTGAGCAGCTCCACTTGTATCTGTTGTGCATATTGAATCACCAAATGAGATTGTAGTTAAGATTGTAGAAAGTTTTGGAAAGCTATAAGGATAGACACAGAGCTCATGAAGTCAGACTTCAAACCCAAATGGGTATTGACATCATAATTTAATAGTTACTGTTTATGGACACTTTGTGCCAAATGCTGGGGTAGGAACTTTCACACCTTCTCTCATTCACCTTTATGACAGCCCTATAAGATGTACATTATATGGCTCAGTAGTTAAGATTGGAAACTATGGGTCAGGCTGTCTGGCTTCTTTCACTTCTTGTGCCTCAGTTTCCTCATCTATAAAAATGGGACTACCTCGTGGGTTATTGGGAAGCATTGATGTACTTAAAGTGCTTTGAAGCCTGGTACACAGAAAGAGCATAGTAAGCGTGAGCTGCTATACTTTTTTAGTAATATATAGCCATTTCATGTTTAACAACTCTATAAGAGCTAGTCTGCTTCACTCTCTTAGCCATCATAGCTCATGTCTGTTTCTCTGTCACGGAGTGGCCTGGGAAGAGAATTTTCTCTTACTGCAGGCAACAATTGGCCTCAATGAATCAGTCATTTCAGGACTGGAAGGAGCCTGAAAAGTGGGATCCATTGAACTGATTTTATCGAGAAGGAGGCTGAGGCCCAAAGAGCTTTCATACAAGGTCTGACAATTAAGTTTGCAAACTTGCCACCATGCTCTTACATTGACAGCACTGTACAAACAACTCAGTAAGATTTCATAACCATGGCATATCAGTGTCTCACAGATGTGTTTATGTCAACATGTGGCGGTGTCTTGCTGAGTGGTGTTCATTATTGTTGTTGTGGTTTTTTGTGTGCCATCACAAGAATGTTGGAGCTTGAATTAAAACAATGAATGAACATTAAACTTCTTGTTAAACTTGGGAAGAATGGAAGTGAAATCAGGGACATGTTAATCCAAGTTTATGGAGATAATACAATGAAGAAAATGGCAGTGTACAAATGGGTTAAATGTTTTTCTGAGGGGAAAGAAAGCGTCACTGAAAAAGAGAGGTCAGGGCAGCCAGTAACGAGCAGAAATGATGAAAACATTGCAAAAGTTTGTTGAATTGAACATCAAAATCATTGGCTGACTGTAGAAATAATGAAAACATTGCAAAAATTTGTTGAATTGAACATCAAAATCATTGGCTGACTGTGAGAAGCATAGCAGACCAAGTAAACATCAATACAGAAGCAGTTAGGAAAATCTTAACAGAAAATCTGGCCTGAGAAAGTTGTGTACAAAAATGGTCCCAAAAGAGCTCACTGATGAACAAAAGCAAAGGAGAGTCAAATTTCTCTAAGACCTTTTGGAGAGGCAAGACGATATTTTGGGCCATGTCACTGGTGATGAAACATGGGTGTACTAATAGGACCCTGAAACAAAACATTGAAGTGCAAAGTGGAAGTCAGCTGATTCTCCATGACCAAAAAAATGTTCTGTCAGTTCAAATGAAGAGTCAAACCAATGTTGCTGCCCTTTTTTGATATTAGAGGGATTGTTCATGATCAATTTGCACCAACTGGACAAACAGTCAACCAACTTGACTATTTGGAAGTGCTGAAAAGTCTGCGTGAAAAAGTGAGATGAAAACAACCTTACCTTTTCACCAACAACTCTTGGCTCTCTCATCATGACAGTGAACCAGCTCACACAGCACTGTCTGAGAGAAAGTTTTTAGCCAGTAAACGAAGGAATGTATTGGAACACCCTCCCTACTCACCTGATCTGGCCCCCACTGACTTTTTTCTTTACTCCAAGATAAAGGAAATATTGAAAGGAAGACACTTTGATGACATTCAGGACATCAAGGTTAATACAATGATGGCTCTGATGTCCATTTGAGAAAGAGTTCTAAAATTCCTCTGAAAGGTGAACTAGGCTCTGGCGTCAGTGCATAGCTTCCCAAGGGGAGTACTTCGAAGGTGACTGTAGTGATATTCAGCAATGAGGTATGCAGCACTTTTTCTAGGGTGAGTTTGTGAACTTAATTGTCACACCTCACATGTCTCAGACATCCTACCCATAGAATTCCTGCACGTGATCCCAGCCAAACCCATATACATGGAAAAATGTTACACACAGATAAGTGGAAGCCAAGTTCTTATTGCTCAGTGGTGCTAACCACAGTTTTCCTTGATGTTAGTCCATGTAGCAAAGTTCACTCTGCACATGGAAGGAATCTATTCAAAGGGAACATTTATCAGGTGTGTCTCATAAACTTTTTGTTCCTTTGGGCAACTTTATACAGACTTGTGCCATCACATGAGCATTTGTGTGTGTGTAAGAGCCCCAAAAGAGTGCAGGAATTCAGTTGTTCACCAAAGATATGTGCCAAATAAAATCTGGCCACAAAAGACTGGGAGCCTTTGTGAGGGTTCCCAGAGTTTACAATTGAGGGGATCATGAACATGATGTGAATCACATGTGATAATGATGTTTTTTCATATTTGTGATTAAAAAAAGGGGTAAGAATTGTAATTTATGGGTTGAAATTGAGATTTCAAGGAAAGATATGTTTTTCTGGCTATTCTCCCAGTTTTTCTTGGATTATTAAGATTTTTATCTTATATTTGAAAAAAGCAAGAGTTGGTCACACAATTATCTGCATGGTTTGGCATTTTGGGGGAAAAAAATAATTCCATTACTATTCCTTTCTAATACTCAGTATAAAATGAGGTATTTCAAAGGCTTTTTTTTTTTTTGGATGGATGTTGTAAATTTTTATTTGCAAAAGGAGTTTTAAGTGGTAAAAGCTGGGTTGGAGTGAGAATGCTGAGCTTTATCCCATAGATGGAGCCCCATGGAAACAAGGATTTGTGTCTTATAACTGCTGCATTTCTGACGCCTAACACGACCTGGCGCATGGTAGTCACGCAGTCAGTCAGTAGAATGAATGGACATCTCTTCTTCTTGCTTAAGCTTAGGGGAAATCAATACAAAGTTCTTTTGAGCTTTAAATCTATAAGGTGACACTTTGACAAAATAAGGAGCAATACAGACTTTGTGTTTTGCAGATCTCCCTTTACATTTAAATGCTGCCATGTTTGAGGCCAACGGTGGATGTGGTTATGTTTTGAAACCCCCAGTTCTGTGGGACAAGAACTGTCCCATGTATCAGAAGTTTTCTCCCTTGGAAAGAGACCTGGACAACATAGAGCCTGCCGTCTATTCTTTAACTGTAAGTGTGGACCCTGTTGTCAGAAGATAGTAAGGCGCTTAAGCCTTCCTGAGTAGGAACTGGTTTTGAATTCAAGGCATTACAAAGTTCTCGTGTCATAGTGTTTTTGTGTTTGTTTGTTTGTTTGTTTGTTTTTCTGTGCAGATTCGTTCCCAAAAGGATTTATCTCTTAAAAGCAGTGGCTATGGTTTAGGTGTGCCCTCACCAGGCACTGTATCTGCCAGTGCCCAGTAGGTGGAGTTGTGGTCTCTCCCTTCTTCACTCCCTACAGGTGATGGTGATTCTCTCTCCCAGAACCCTCATCATCATTGCCCTGAGTGCCTCCCTTACAAGTTGAACTCCTGGTTAGAGCAGGTCATCTTAAATTCTAACAAGTTCTTATAAGAACGCACAGTCATCAATACACTAACACAATTAAATATCTTTCTTTCCCTTATCTTTATCATTTGTGAGTCTTCCTTTTTTTTTTTTTTTTGAATTGCCTAATTAACTGCATGTCAAAACTTCACACACTGCCCTTAACAACAGCCGCTGGTAGCTCATCACTCAACTTTATTTCCCCATTCTTTTGTTCCCTCTTAGTGGATAGAGAAAATGAACACTGGTGGATGATACAAAGTAATCTCTTCTGTCCATTGTTAGAACTTGTCCATCTCCCTCCAAAAGAATGCCAAGCAGCCTCTGCTCACAACACCCTAAACCCCTGGGTGAACCCCCACTCAGATTTTCCTACCACCCCAACCGCTTTTCTCTCCCTAAGACTAGGGCAGTAACCCCTCTTCTATTTGACCATTTTAGCTAGACCCCCAAGTAGAGTTTCATCTATTTATAGAAAGTTGTGAATTAATTTTTAACATTCCCTGAGACTTGCTCAAAAACTAAACTATTCAAGAAAATGATTTTGAAGTTATAAAATATACACCTAAAACATTTTGAACAAAATGTTTGTAACAAATTTATGGTTACATTGCATAAGATCTTTTCTCTCACCTTCTTGATTTTATCTTAATTACTTGGTTTTTGAAGATATTTGAACATTTTAACAGCTGAAAGGTGATGGTTAGGTGAATGCTATTGATAAAATAAGCTTTTCCCATGATTCCAGTCATATGATTACCTGATTACAATCACTGTTTTTTAGCAGTGTTATTAATCATTTACCTTGTCTATTCCAGAGGGTTGAGTTTCTTTGTGGAGGGAAGCAGTGCAGTGCAGATTTTCTCTTTGTTTCTTTTTTCACCTTCCATGACATTCATCCTTGTTTCCTCCCTCTCAGATTGTCTCTGGACAAAATGTGTGCCCGAGTAACACCATGGGAAGCCCGTGTATTGAGGTCGATGTCCTGGGAATGCCCCTGGACAGCTGCCATTTCCGCACGAAGCCCATCCATCGAAATACTCTGAACCCCATGTGGAACGAACAGTTTCTTTTCCGGGTTCACTTTGAAGATCTCGTATTTCTTCGTTTTGCAGTTGTGGAAAACAACAGCTCAGCAGTAATGGCTCAGAGAATCATCCCACTCAAGGCTTTAAAGCGAGGTAGAATGACATTGTCCCAGTGTTAGTAATTATTGCAGCTAAGTGAAGGATTCTCTGGAGTTCACTAGACTCTTTTCTCTACTTTTATGTATGTTTGAAATCTTCATATTAAAAAGTTAAGAGGCAGGAAGAAATAATGCAAATTTGGACTCTGTTGAGGCACATCTCAAAATAAAAAAAACCTTTTCTGTTACATTATGCTAAAATCTGAGGTCCTGACAACATTTTTCATGAAGTACAACCTGTCCCACAGCTGCTGATGTTGGGAGCAGTGGTGGTTAGCTCTCATTCCCTCACATCCCTTCCCACATAGCACCCACTGCCTGGCATTTGTAAAGCAGAGATTGAAGTGAGGAGGGGAAACCGAGAGGAGAGAGGGTTGGGGTGTGGTAAGTGGACGGAGGCTGAAGTCAGCACCTGGCGGAAGTTCAGTGTCAGAAGCCACAAGTGGATGGTAGTTGCAGGGCAGGGAGGATGGAGAATCCTGAGCTATTGGCTGGTGGATTGGCTTTGTTGTGCCCTCCTGGGAGCTTCTGCTTGTCATACTTGTTCAGCCTGTCTGTGCACTTCCTCTCAAACTTTGGTGTGTACAGGAGTCACCTGGGGCTCTTGGTAACAAAATGCAGATTCTTAGTGGGGGAGGGTGTGGGGAGGAGGGAGAAGGAGCCAAATTTATGGTGATGGAAGGAGAACTGACTCTCAGTGGTGAATAGTGCAACACATAGACAAGGCACTATAGACTTATACACCTGGAACCTATGTAATTTTTACTAACCAATGTCACCCCAGTAAATTTAACAATAAAAAGATAAAAATAAATTTAAAAATGCAGATTCTGATGCAGGAGGTCTGGGGTGAGATTCTGTGTTTCTAACAAGCTCCCAGGAACACTGGCCCTGCTGGTCTACTTTGAGTACCAGAGTTCTAGTACATACTTCCTCCCACAACCACACTCAAACTGCCAACCTCTCAGCTCCACAAACATGGATAGTCTCCTACTTTTTGTTCTTTTTCAGTTTCTTGTCTCCATTGTGCAAGTAGCACATGGTCACCATATTAGTCAGCTCAGGCTGCTGTAGTAGAACACCACAGACTGGGTGGTTTCAACAACTAGTTAATTTTCTCACAGTGCTGGAGGCTACAAGTCTGTATGATCCAGGTGTCAGCGGGTTTGTTTTTTTCTGAGGCCTCTCTCCGTGACTTGTGTGTGGCTGCCTTGCCACTGTGTCTGTCCTCACATGTTTGTGCTCAGTTTGTGTGCATGGCATCTGTTGTCTCTCTTTGCCTGTGTGTTAATCTTCTCTTCTTATAGGGATGCCAGTCATATTGGATAGGGCCAACCCTAATGATCCATTTTGACTTCATTACCTCTTTAAAGGCCCTATCTCCAGATATAGTCACATTCTGAGGTTACTGGGAGTTAGAGTTTCAACATATGAATTCTAGGAAACAGTTCAGCCCACAGCTGAACAAAAACATTTTTTTTTAATTCATTTTTTTTATTTCTCTAAAATAATCACTTTTGGTATATTTCTTTTGCAGTCTTTATTTCTCTGCCCATGTATATACATAGAAGTATATCTTTTTAACAAATAGGCTTCCTGCTCAACTTAATGTTTTGCAACTTACCAGTTTTCACTTATGTATGTAGTGAGCAAATTTTCATGTTAGTAACTATACATCTGCATCACTCTTGCTGGCTGCATAGTATTCCATTTATACTTGTATAAATACCCACACTATACCTTAATTAACCAAGTCCCTATTCTGGGAATTCTTTATTATCAATAAATCTGTTCTAAGATGGAATATTTGTAAAACAGTGATTGTAGATGTCTTGGTACAAAGATGATCTAGTTTTCCTACAATATTTTGAGTTTATAATTTCCTGCTTAAGTCTGTATTAGAAAAAGTACCTAGACAAGTTAATTACCACTAAGTAGCCCAAAACTGTCCCCAGGGGCTACACTCTGCTGGTGACAAGACATCAGTTGATTGCATGACTGTTGTCACTGCCTCCATCATTAGGTCTTGTTCTTACCTGTTGTCTCTGGACCTCCCTGGGGCATCTTCCTGGCAGAGCTCCACAGGGCATGGCTAACAGGCTTCTCCCTCTTCTGCATTCTTCCAGGATATCGACATCTCCAGCTGCGAAATCTCCACAATGAAGTCTTGGAAATCTCTAGTTTATTCATAAACAGCAGAAGGATGGAAGAAAGTTCCTCTGGAAAGACTATGCCAGCCTCTTTGGTAATTAAATTCTGTTTCACTCAGCACACTTGCAGGTATTGCTATGCTGGAGGCAGGCTTTCTTGCGGTATAGAAAAGTGATAATTAGGTAGCTATGAAATAGCAGCACTAATGACTAACACTGGGCAGTTTATAAACACTTCATATATATATATATATAATATACACACACACATACACATATGCATACACACGTGTGTGTATATATATATACACACATATACATATACATGCATACACACACATACTTATTCACTTAATCCTCTCAATAACTTCATGAAAGAGCTATTAGCATTGTCTCCATTTTACACATGAGGAAGATAAGAGCTAAGTACCTCTGAGGTCACACAGATATAAACCCAAGTTCATCTAGTACCAAAGCCTGTACTTTTAACAAGTACATTATAATGCCTGCCAGAGAAGTGAGCCAAAAATGACAACATGGGGAAGAGGCTAATTAAGCAAACCTGTTAGGAAGCAATCAGTACTTGTAGAAACTTTAAGTTAAACCAGGAAAATCCATGGCTTCTTCAGTGGTCCAGGGTCAGATGTCACAGGTAAGCATGGTTGGGGAGAGCAGTCATGTACCACTGGCAATATATAATATGCACTCTGGCACTTGGGAAGATGTAGAATCTGCACTCTTGGGAATGGGAGAGGAACACTACAAAAAGTGCCACCATTGCAGAATCAGTGTTTTAACAAGCTTCCCAGGTAAGTTTCATGCCCAATGAAGTTCACGAACCCTAAGACCAGTGTTCTCGCCAATGATGCAAGGTTGTTTACTTAAACAAGCAACAATGTTTTCATTAACTGGTCAATTCCATTATGCTTGCTCTTTAAAAATTAATTAAGAGGGTGTCCATCGATTAGCTCTTTACAGGTTTAGTAATCTGACCACTGTTGTTTCAATCCTATACTTCAACATAGTCCTAACAACCTTTGGAAAGTCATGTTATCTGCTCACAATGGCTCTGGCTTGATCACTGCCACCTCCACTTCCACATAGCCTTGCTTTCTTCTCTGGGTCCCTGACCTTGTTTTCCTAGGTCCTCTTCCTTTTCCTTATGGCCAAGGTTGAGAGTAGCGCTTTGGCCAAAGTGGAGGGAGGTATTGCCTCTGTCTTGTTCAGGACTGGGAAATAGGATCAGGGAAGCCTGGTACCTGAGAGGAAGAATCTGATGCTTTCAGAAAGGCAAGACTGGGCTTACTGCCTGATTCTGGGTCAGTTATCCTCAAAACCATTAGAGCTAAGGATTCCACATTGCCATGAATGAACCATTACCCTCACAACACTTCTAACACCAAATGTGAGGTGTCTTTTCCAAGTTACTTCAACTCTCTGACACCAGCTGGCTATCCTACCTTTGATTTCAATTTGGACACCGTCTACCTGGAGTTAGCATCAGATCCCACAAGTTAAGTAAGGCTCAGTCCCAGAAGACTACCCCCCACTTCAGATGTCAGTCACAAATCCCAGGTTGTCAACTGGTTCTTCTGATCTACAAGCCTCTCCTCAGCTTCAGCCAATTTGATAGAATGACTCCTAGAACTCGAAAAAGTGCTTTACTTGCAAAAAATTTGTATTTATCTTCTTACAATCCAAAATTCAAACCCAGTGCCCTAGAGAGATGAAACTCAGTAGACATTGTTGAATGTCACAGTTCATAAGTAAAGATGATAATTATGATGGTCTTTACTTATGATATCAGTCCCGTAATTATGATGGAAGGAGACACTGTTTTGTAAAATAAGTTAATATTTTGGTGGTGCGCTGCTAAATTTCCTCACTAGACTATTAAGAAAGATGCACCATTGCTTCTTCAACCACAAAAAGACACATGTTATAAAATAATGCTCTGATTTTGTATTTACACATCCTTGTACACACTACATACTAAAAACTATCACTTTTGTGTTGAATGTAGCCTAGAAATTGCATGAGAATGAATGGGAAATTGTGTGTTCTTCCTTGACAGATGTTTAGTACAGAAGAAAGAAAATGTTTGCAGACTCACAGAGTCACAGTGCATGGAGTCCCAGGCCCAGAGCCCTTTACTGTTTTCTCTATAAATGGAGGCATCAAGGCGAAGCAACTTCTCCAACGAGTAAGTCCACCAAGCCACTCTACAAATAATTTGAGGGAATTTTGTACCACTAAACAGTCTACCTTCCATAAAAACACTGGGCTCAAGAAGGATAAAAACCAGAATGAGTTGCTTTCTAACCATGTGTGCTCTTTCCCATGAACCCAGAGGCCTCATCCTCCCTTTTAATGTAGAACTTACTAGTCAACCAGAACTTGCACACAAGCTGAATGAACACTGTTTGTCATTCTAGGACTTGGATCAAATTCTTAGAGCATGAGGATGGACACATAGGTCGAAAAGACATCTTTGGCCCCTCTAGCATTAGGCCTTTATTTGCATGTTGAACAGTCCCCATATCCCCCTTCCTCTGGCATCCAATCTTGACTGTTGAGGTCCTACACCTCTACTGATACAAAGAGGCATGGAGGGCCTAAAGTAAGAAGATGAGAACCTGTTACCCCCAACCCTGTAGCAGAACTGTCCTAAGTCCCCTCATGCTGTGCCACTTCTGCTCTGGATCCCCCCAGGAATGTCAGGGGCCTCCTGTGTGCAGGGACACTCCCTCGTGAAAGGAACTGTAAGACTGGCAAATAGAGGAACAAAGAGCATCATCTAGAGAGGGAGGCAGCTCCTCAAAAGGGCAAGGCAGCCTCATCTGTAATTCCTTTTTACTTCACCCTAGAAGCTCCACCCTTTTTGGCACAGTGGCCTAATATCCTATCCTTAACCCATTTCAGAATTCCTTCTTCTACTTGGGGGTAGGCCAAGGGGAGGAGTGAATAAGGGAAGTGACTGTGGAGCTCCCTCTGAAGTTATGGCTTGTCATTAAATGTAACTGCAATTATAGAATGGTTGGGGGATTAAAAGCCTATTGATCAACCATACAAAGTAGATGTTAATAAGTAGTTGTGTCCTTTGAGGGGAAGTCTCTGTGGATAAACTTTTGCCCAACATTTTATAATTATTGTAGAGTCAGAGAAAGAAGCTTAAGTGTTAAATCTCATAGATTATCAAACAGAAGCTCCTACCAAGGTTTTTGTGGTTTTTGCTTTTTAAATCAATCAGTCCATGAACTTCAGTATCTACTATCACAAATCACTGTTAGGGTTTTGGAGACTATAAAATGTGAAGATATAAAGCAAGGGCATATCATCCATAAGCAGCAGCTCATTACTTTATTGTCACCCCATGCAAATAACCACATGGATGTAAAGTAGGACTAGGGAGAGAGGGACACTAGCCCCCTCATAGAGGTGACAGTGCCAAATGACCTACTCATGAAAGCTTCGTGTCCTAAATCAAGCTCATCCAACCTGCAGTCCATGGGCTGAATGTGGGCCAGAATGGCTTTGAATGCAGCCCAACACAAATTTGTAAACTATCTTAAAACATTATGAGATTTGTTTGCAATATATATATATTTTAAGCTCATCAGCTATCGTTGATGTTAGTGTATTTTCTGTGTAGCTCAAGACAATTCTTCTCCTCCCAATGTGGCCCACAGAAGCCAAAAAAAATTGGATACCCCTGCTCTAAATGATTCCTGTAGTAGTTGTTGTCTTGTCCCAGAGAATCCAGAGCCCAGTATTGATTATAGACCAAGAGCTGAGGTGAAGGGAGCAGTCTTCCTGAGAATCTTCTGCCCCCACCATCCTCCATTCATTCTGCTATTTCTCCTGATGAGACATAGCATTGTTAGGTGTTGAGGAGAAAGGGTGTTCACTTAATCCAGGTCAGGCAATGGCAGCCTTCTCCTGCCACCCACTTCAAGGTTAGCCTTTTTCCAGTAACTCACACAATATGAGTGTGAAGTACATCTCTACGAGTAACTATAATCATGGATAGTGTTTACTGAGTTTTCATGATGTGCCCATTATGCTTTATAACCAGCCTCAATCATAAAACAAAACAAAATTAAGAGGTTATTACTGTGAGGGTGGAAAAATAATTTTCCTCCCACCTTCTAAATTCTTCTGGCTGGACTAATAATCAAGTTAACATGAGACAGATTAACAGAAGAAAATAACCACATTTATTATGTATGTACATAATGGAGGTTCCATAATAATATGAGACTCAAATACAGATAGGGCAGTTAAGGCTTATATACCATCTTGAGCCAAAGAGAATGGGAGACTGTGGTATGGGACTTCACAGGGCAGGAAGGCCATTCACATAGAGATGGAAAAGCAAATATGTGGTAAATAAATGTTTGATGGGTCATCTTTAACAATGGGACACAGAAAGGACTTTGATCAAATGGACCTCGCAAGTTCACATCTAGTTCATATTAAACTACTGTTATCTATGATGGTATCTCCCTTCCTGGAGCAGATCCTCCAAGTTCTTTTAGGCAGTAACAGGAAAGGTTAAAATTATTCTGAGTCATTTGTTTCTTGAAAATAACCAGCCTAAAATAATATCCCAAAAATCATATTTGAGGATGGCAAACTCTGCTTCCCCTCATTACTCTTACTGTTCCCATTTTATAGAGGGAGAATTGAACCTCCAAAGGGTTAAATAGTTTGCCCAACACCTTACAGCCAGTAAGTATAAATGGCAGACCTCAGACCCAGGTCTGTCTGGCTCCTGAGCTTTGTCTCAACCACTATGTTTGACTGCCAGGGTCGGTAGCCAATAAAGAAAACAGGCTTCTAGGCACACTGTCAAGAGTTTATTGAAGGGAGAATTCCCAGGAATTTAAATCAAATGAGATTAGAAATGATTGAGTGATTATCTTGGTAAAAGCTGGGTAGGTTCTTTGACCTCAGGCCTTTGTTACAAGATTACAAAGAGCTAAATAGTTTGAAAAACCTAAAGGTTTCAATTCAGTAGGAGCTCTCATTCCAATAGTGGGAAAAATAGTTATGCTGTCTGGGGATTATGAATAAATCATGTTGTTGACCAGAATGAACATAAACAATCATTTTTGGACATAAGAGAATTCTTAGACCTTCCAAAAAGAATTATGTAACACTCCAGAGTAGATTTCCCTTATAAATGACACATCAAAGCTATCTGAACACTATGAAAAGAGACTTGTTTTGAATTAAAAGTTTTTGCCACTGTGCAGAGGTATGCTAAATTTGCCTTTGCTTTGTCTTTAGATTCTGACGACTGAACAAGACACCAAGCCTATTGTCATAGACTATTTCTTGATGGAAGAAAAATATTTTATATCTAAAGAAAAGAATGAATGTAGAAAACAACCGTTCCAGAGAGCCATTGGTCCAGAAGAAGAGATCCTGCAGATTTTAAGCAGCTGGTTTCCAGAAGAGGGATACGTTGGCAGGATTGTCTTAAAAACCCAGCAGGAAGTGAGTGAGTCTGGGCACAGCCTACACAGTAACAGCTCAGTATGTAATTAACAACCTCCCTCAAATTCAGAATTTCTTGTAATTCCAGCTTGGTTTACATTCTTCTTCTTAAGGATATGTAGAGAGATGATTTTATTCTTCTGTACATTTTCAGAATGTTATCTTTAAGTTACAGAAATTCAGTCTAAAAATAATCCCTTATAAAACAAAGCGAGCAAAAACTCACAGGATTCTTTACATACGTCCTCAACTGTTTGTCCAGTATTTTATTTGTATGTGTGAAGACACTGTTGTGAGCATCACAGAACTGTGTAATGGAAGGCCTATAGGCATTTTGCATTTTGGGGTTGGATGCTTTCCTGTTAGTGCCTGTTGAAGTTTTAGCTAATGAAAGGTTCTGTGTGTATAATAATATTCTTTGAAAACATTTCATAACTTCACACAAAGTAAGCATAATCTCTCAACTTTCGTCAGAATTCATACAAAATTACATTATATTCACTTAACATTTCCATAATCATTCCCATGAAGGTAACAGTACAATAATGGCATGAACTCAGGATTGGTTGGCTCCTGTTGGGTTTTGTTGATGGAGCCCTATTATTATTATTGTTGTTTTTCTGAATAAGAGCCCACTGACTTACTGCCATTTTCTTAAAAGATGGTAAAGTTAAAATATGAGGTCATTGCTCTAGCATAGACAGTCATGCCTCATGATATGTCAACAACAAAGCAGTTAAGTCCATTCAACAATTTGATTAAATAAGTATTTATTGAGCACCAGATAGGTGCCAGGCCCTGTTCCTGGGGCACATAAGAGAGCCTGATTGGTGGTTAAATTCCCTCTGTGGTCTGTGCATGCCAGGACACCATAAGGCCTGCAGCCTCTACAGAACTCCAGCATCTCCTCTGGGAATGAGCCACTGCCTTCCCTCCTAACCTTGCCTACACCATAAAATGGCACTTCATTTAAACAAAGAAATGTAATCGTCTCTCCAGCTTTCTCTCCCTGTAAGACATACAAATTGCTACACCAGAGAAAAAGCAGTTCTAATAATAATAGCTTTAGGACAAAATACCAAAGGGCTTAGCTGGACTTTTGAAGCCATTTTAATTTCTCTCTAAAAATGTTCCGTTTTTAATTGTCTTAGTGTATGTAAAAAAAAAAAAAAAAAAAAAAAAAGTACCCTATAAGTGACAATTTCAGTAAATTCTTTAAATCATATTTGCATAAGGATTTACAGAGGTTGCAGCACTCAGGACACCCACTATTTTGAATGATCTCATGATCTAATGGAAACCATTCTGCACATAAGGAAACAGAGGTTCAGAGGTTAAATCATGACAGGGTGAGAAGTAAAAAGAACTGGAATCTCATGGCTTCCAGGTCAGGGTTGTTTCCACCATGCCGTCCAGGCTGGAGTTGTGTCAGTCCCTCATGGATCACCCACACCCAGCAGCGTGGGAGGCGGTGAGCAGGAAACACAAGCAGGCTGTTGAGTGGGCCTTCGTCATATGGTTGGAGGGACTGGGGGAGGTTAGGGATGCCCATATGAAGTAGTGACCTCAGCGATAAATGTTTAATAAGGACTGGTGGAAGAGAAACATTTTGAGGAAAAAAAGGAGATAAATTAGAAGAGAAACATTTTTAAGAAACAAGGGAATAAATTAGAAGGCAAACAAGCATTTTCTGATGAATAGAATAGAATACAGCAAACTCTCCTTTATATGCCTTTGGTGTGAGATTTTTGGGGTTTTTTTGTATTTTATTTTTATTAGAGATTTATTTTATTGTTTTTGACAGAGACAGAGAGAGACAGAGACAGGGAAGGGGGTGGGCACAGATCAGTCTCCATAGTTGTATGTCATCAGTTTTCGACATGGTTTCATTCCAAACAGGTGGGCAGGGGCCACGTAGGGTGGGAACTGGGCTGGGGGTCTCCAGCATGGGAGACATGCCCCCTTGAGCCAGGGACCGAATGGGGAGGGGCGAGTGAGACTGAACCGGGGGGCCTCCCTCATGGGAAGCACAGCCCAGTTCAGCATATGGGTCCACACGGGACAGGGCTGGGACTCAATCCTCAGTCCCCAGAGCTGCAAAGCGAGCACTTAACCCACTGAGCAGTCCTGGCTTCCCCTGGTGTGATATTTTTTAAATGACTGAAATGTATCTCAAAAGATAAATTACAATGTATCTAGGTGTACCTGGTGCAGAGTGACACACAATACACATTCGCTGATTGAATAAATGAATTCAGCAATTATTGAGTACTAGCAGACACTAGCATAGTTGATAGATGGGGGTTATACTAAGTATTTTCATTTATTTTACTTCTTGGAACTAGTTAAGATGTATAAAGTTTGCCCATATTGTAAGTCCTCAGAATGCTATCTGTGACCTCTAATCTTCTCCTGCCTTTTAATAATTTTCTTGTCTTCTGGGCTGTCAAGCTGGCAAGTATCACATCTCCCTGTGGTCAGTATGCCCTCCTCTGGCACTTGCTGGATTTGAAATCAGACAAATCTAACTCTATATATGAGATGACCTTGGACAGCTCATCTGACTTCTGTAAACCTCTGTGCTCTAATGTGTGAAGTTTCATATAATAGAAACTACCCTGCTTGATTCAAAAAGATTGTCATGACACTCATGGCAAACATGTAGACAATATGTAGGAAAATGCTAAATAAAGGGCTACTATGACAGTCATTTCCTGTGGCTTCCATTGCAGTTGAAACTTCCTTAAAAATAAATAAGCCCTGAGTGAGGTTCTAAGGAGCTCTTTTAAAAATAAAAGTGTTGGGGAAGCCGGGATGGCTCAGTGGGTTAAGTGCTCACTTTGCATTGCCGGGGAGCAAGGATCAAATCCCGGCCCCGGCCCATGCGGAACCATGTGCTGAACTGGGAGCTGCCCCAGTTCAGTTCTCTCTCGGTCTCTGTATCTCTCTCTCTGTCAAAAACCAAAACAAACAAACAATTAAAAAATAAATATTTAAAAAAAATAAAAGTGCGGGAAGCCGGATGGCTCAGTGGGTTAAGTGCTCACTTTGCAGCCCCGGGAACCAATGATCGAATCCCAGCCCCGGCCTGTGCGGACCCATATACTGAACTGGGGAGTGCCCCCAGTTCAGTTCTCACCAGGGTGAGACCGCAGCCCAGTTCCTGCCCTGTGCAGCCCCACACCCACCTGTGGAATGAAATTATGTGGAAAAACCAATGATGTGCAACTATGGAGACTGTTCTGCCCCCCCCCCTTCTTTCTGTATCTCTGTCAAAAACAATTTAAAAAATTAATAAATAAATAATAAAAGTGAATGGTTGTCAGGATAGTTTATGTGGCAGTTAGAACTTTTTTCTGGTTTTTGCTTGCTTGCTTCCTAGTTTACAGGGCCCTGAAAATTGTATCATGTGAATTACCACCCAACCCCACTTTCCAATTGGCTAAATATATTACGATCAATGCAATGACATATAATAACAGCAAAAATCTATAGGCATTCACATGAAATGATCACAGTATTTTTTTAAATGTATTTTATTGTTTGAAAGAAAGTGAGAAAGAGGAGGGGAGGGCCCAGAGCATCCTTCATAGTTGTACATCATTAGTTTTGACATTGTTTCATTCCACACAGGTGGATGTGGGGCCACACAGGGTGGGAACCAAACTGGGTCTTCCTGCATGGGAGGCGAGAACCTTCACCACCATCCTGGCGGTTACCAGTTGAGCTGCAAGTTGAGCATATGGGTTTGCATGGGCTGAGGCCGGAATTCAATCCCCGGACCTTATGGTTGCAAGGCAAGTGCTCAACCTGCTGAGCTATCCCGGTATCCCCTGATGACCACAACATTTTAAGAGGGAGAAAAAAACAAGTTGTAGAAAAGTATAGGTAGTAGAGTACAAACTCATTGTATGTAAAAAAAACCGACAATAACTTTCACCCACCCACCCATAATATAATGAATGGGGTCAAAAACTTCAATCATGTAAATTGTAAGAACCATGACTGCAAGATTAATGAAATGACTGGGGTGAGCCTGTATGACTGGTTGGCAAGAAGCTCCAGGAAACTAGTCCTTTCTGGTTCTGGCCAACTTAGTGCCACCTGGTGGCGGTTGTCCATTTTGAGGTTAATATTAATGGGGACAATTCTGTCTCTGGGGCTGGTTGAAATTTCTAGGATAGTGAGAGTCTTGATTCCTTCTGGCTAGTTAGCACCACTTCAGGGGCCTTATCTGTGGGGATTAGGCTAGGAGAATGCTGGGGATTGGAGGACCTTCCAGCCAAATCCTCGCTTTCTGAGACAGGTTGCCTAGTGTTTACTTGCTTCTCCTTCCCCTTACTGCCCTTCTTGCAGAAGATAACTGTAAGCTTCCCTCATTCGAGAACAGGGCTAACAAAGAACAGGAGCTATTTCACAAGAACATTTCATCTAAATTCACGATTTCATTGTATGTATCTATTTACATACACAAAAATACATTTGTCTATCCATAGCGCATGTTTAGAAGGACATATAAGCATAATCTAACACCAGTGGTTTTTTATGGAGAATGAGAAAAGGAAAAAGGGTAAGAGAGGGAAAAGCTTGCTTTTTTATTGATATATTTCTGTACCAATTGAAAATGTTGAATAAGATGCATGCCTATAGATATATCTAACTACATAATATGTGTAATTATATATGTAAAATTCATTGGAACCCAATTCACCAAAAGCCAACCAACCTGATGGCCAACTCTCATAATTATTGAGTATTTTGTCAATATCCATTTCAATGTGACTTACTTCCAACCATTGTTTTAGCCTTTTGATTGTGGATTTTGTTCATCTAGCAGGCTTGAATGTGTTTTGTGTTTCACCTTTCAGATGCTTAGTATGTCTATAATGCACAAGGTCTGTGTGAGAATGGTGGGCTTTCTCTTAAGCATAATATACTGTGTTCTTATTTGGCTTTTGGTAATTGCCAAATGGTACATTATTAACATTTTACAAATGTATCTACATTTGACTTGGACTCAATCAGCAGAAACACTCACAGTACTTTGTAAGACATGTGTGTTCCTTTAGAATAGTTTATGAAATATTAACTAGTGTGCAATAAAAAGCTAAGTTGTCTCACATTTCCAAAGATACATCTCAAATCTTTGTTAGATTTTTCTTCTCTTATTCTGCATCATCTCACCACTTACTCATACTTTTGTTCTTTTTTGACACAGAACCTAGACGAGAAAAACATTGTTCAGGATGACAAAGAGGTGATCTTAAGCTCGGAAGAGGAGAGTTTCTTTGTCCAAGTGCACGATGTTTCTCCAGAGCAACCCCGAACAGTGATCAAAGCACCTCGAGTCAGCACCGCACAGGAAGTCATTCAGCAGGTGAGAGTCCCACCCTTCCTTACCTCAGTCCTGGCCTCAGTGCACAGTATTGGGACAAATCAGATGTCAGCCCATTTTATGATTGAAGTACTAGACCAGGGGTCTCCAAACTTTTCAGCCCGCAGGCCACATTAACTATCAAACAGCAGTTTGGGGGCCGACTACACACTCGAGGTCCAAATAAAAAAGAATCAAAACATAGATGTTGTTTTTAATTATTTATTTAATATTATTTTATTCAGATAAAAAGGTCTGCACAGGCCGGATGAGAGGGCCCCGCAGGGCCAACAGGGAACTGAAAAAGGAGAGTGTGCCTCTTAAGGCTGAGAAATATTAGTTCATTCCTTCAACACATACTTCCCTAGTATCTGGTATGAATCAGGCTATGAAGCACTAATAATAGTGGCTTTAGGAGGTGGCTATGCAGAGGAGCAATTTCATTGTCCCAGAAATGCCCAAGTCAGAACCTAATGACCATCTCCCAAGGTCCTTCAGAGGACAAGCAGGAGGCCTACTCTGCCCCTCTCGCCTCCTGTGCCATGCTTCTCTGTGTAGTTTCAGATAATTATATTTCCTTTCTTGTCATGCTTTGCATTTGTTAAACACCCATTCAAGAAGTAGTATGGCATATGGTTCACAGACTCTGCTAGACCCAACTGCTCCAGATTCAAACCCCAGCTCTACTTTACTAGCTCTGAGTTCTTGTGTGATTTAACTCTCTGAGCCTCAGTTATAGTAGTGTACTAGTAAACTGGCTTTCTTTAAATAAAATAAAAAGCTCTGGCTGTGTGTTCACCAGTTTCTGTTGTATAAATACCCCCATATCTGATTTCACTAACCCTCCCACTTGGCTCCAGCACACTCCAGTGTTGCAAGTTACCACACAGATAACATGGAAATAGTAAAATAGTACTTTTCCCACAGAGCTGTTGTAAAAATGAAGTCAGTAAATATATGTAAGGCATATAATGCCTAGCCAATGGTAATTACTATTTAATTTATTGCATAGTAACTTGATTAATATTAACCTCCTTAATAGGTTTTGAATTCTTAACAGGGACCATGCACCATTGTGTCCCCGAAGTATAATATAGTATCTGGGATATAGTAGGCCCTAACTAAACAACTGATGAGCAGATAAATGCATAAATGAATATAATTTTGTACTTGTAAATGAGAAGTGAGACCAAGTGAAATCTAAAATGCCTTCAACATCTAAGGCTCTTTGGTGAAGAGGCAGGTGTAGTTGGACAGAGAGGTATGTGAGGGTCAGGATTCCGTGCCTCCCTGTCTGCATGACTGCCTTGTCCCTGAGCTTTGGTGCATGCAGACAGCCCAGTTCAAGTCTTTATTGTGTCTTGGCTGTGCAGCCTCTAGAATCTGCTTAAGTTCCCAGTCTGAAATAGGGATAACAATACCTAAGTCAGGGACTGCTATGAAGCTAAATGAAGTAAGGTAGGACAGTTATGAGCATCAACTGCATAGACGTAAAATGAGGAGTGGGCTGACAGGATCTGAAAGATCCCCTCCATCTCAAAAAGTGTGACAAGTTTTCCACCTTTAAGTTTCATTTACAATGCAGGTATTGGAGACACTGTCTTCATTCAGTTTCTCTTAATTTATCTTCAGACCTTATGCAAAGCCAAATACTCCTACAGCATCCTGAGTAACCCCAACCCAACTGACTATGTGCTTTTGGAAGAGGTGGTGAAAGACACTTCCAGTAAGAAGTCTGCTATTGCAAAGTCCTCTCAGCGGGTCCTTTTGGATCAGGAGTGTGTGTTTCAAGCTCAGAGCAAGTGGAAAGGTGCAGGAAAGTTCATCCTCAAGCTAAAGGAGCAGGTGCAGGTAAAGTTCAAAGTTATTTTACTCTCTTCACAAATTATTTGATATTCATAACTACACTGTAATCAAATTTGGGAGACAGTAAAATCTAGGGCAAGATTTCTGAGTCAAAGAATTTGTTTGGCTTTGTTTTCACCGTAGGAAAATAAATGTATTCCCCTCGGTAGTTAAGCCATCCTGAGAGAGGAGTCCCTCAGCCTTTCTTTCCAGAGCCCTACAGACAGGGAGGAGACAAGGGCCGGACACTGGGTTTAACCTTATACCAATGGAGGGTTTTTCTTTTATTCCCCACAGGCATCCCGAGAAGACAAAAGAAAAGGCATTTCTTTTGCAAGTGAACTCAAGAAACTCACCAAGTCAACCAAACAGCCCCGAGGAGTCACACCACATTCTCAGGTCTTGGCCTCAGAAAGTGTCCAAAACAAGGAGGAAAAACCCGTGGGAGGCGTGTCCTCCAGTGACATGACAGACTATCGACAGTGACCAAGGGTAGCATGTGTTATCAGGTATACTAAGTCATCCCACCATTCTGAAACAGGGGCCAGCTTACACTACTTTGTAAGGTGTAGTTTATTCAGTATCTTTTGTCTTTTCCAAATGAAAGATGTCCCCTGAGGGAGGCAGGATTGGTACCAAAACAAGAAAAGGGCTCTGAAGATATATGTACCTTCAGCATTTATAATTTTAGACCTCCTTATTTTGTAGATAACTCAACAAAGGCCCCAAGAGGACAACCAACTTACCCAAACTGCTACATCAGCCTTATTTCATCCGATATAGAACTGTCTTAATTATTGGTAACTCACATTAACATTCTTGAGGGGCTGCTGTGGGTCATTCAGCTTTCACTCCTTTGGATTTATAGTTTTATGGTGTTACAATTTATGTTTGATTTAGCCTCAACAACCTCAACTCATTCTATCTCATTTAAAAAATGAAAATCTTTTACTGACCAATGTAACCCTACTAAATTTAACAATAAAAAAAAAAAAAAATGAAAATCTGGCATCCAGGCCATGATTTAAAAGAAAGCAAAACAGCCTCCATCTTGAAACTGCAATAAGTTAGGCCTTTGGTTGCCAGACCACTCACTGCTTGGTATCCACACATACAGTAAATTTCATTCTACTTTAAATCTATTTATATGGAACCTTAATTGTTTTAAGAAACATGTAAGGAAACCAAATGCAGACTTCTTTTCTCTTGGTTTCTTAATGAACCCAGGGGACTGTCAAAGCCTACTTTTTACCTGTTGCATTGTAGTGCTAACATTTAAAATTCACAAGAGAGAAAAATAAATTTAAAAATTCACGAGACCAAAAGCACACTGAAGGTATTGTTGCTTATTCCACAGAGCTTCATCATCTTTATCACAATCAGGAATGTCTAATATAAAATTGTAGGGCCAACTCTGATTTATAACAGCTCAAAAGAACATCCGATACACTGGCCCCATGTTTCTACATTTAAGGAGAAACTACTAAAATAATTGGTACCCACACTACACTTACGCAGCTCTTTCAAAACAACAGACAAAGCCAAATACAGGAAGTCACCTCATCCAGAGGGCTGTTTAGGTTCTGTAAGCAAAAACTCATCAGAAAGGAAGGAGCTAAGGCAGCAGTCCACACCACACAGCATCAGATGTTAGTAAAGATGCACAGAATGGGAGGCTCCAGGCTGTCCAGACTCTGAGAAGGGTGAGCACCCTTTTTCTGTTGAAATACAGTTGGTATCCCAGTTTTTTAAAGTTCCAAGCTCAGTTTCTTTTCTGCCCTAGTGTCACTGAGGCAATCTCTGCCTTCTCCAAAAGCTGTGAGCTTTAGGACTAAGCACCAAAGTTCAGCCTCTGACTTTCAGAAAATGACTCACCATGGTAGACAAGTCTGTGAACAGACTAAAAGAATCAAAATTTAAATTACTTGTTTTCCATATCAAGAACTTAGCATCAAATAAATCATTGGTGTGCTAATGTTATACACATCTCTATATTATAACCTGTCATGATATAGTGAAATTACACCCTGTACAAAAAGCCCTGTGCCACAAGATTACATTAAGTTCCTAAGAATACAACTAATTCCACTAGAAATTTGACTCAAAAATAATATGCTTGCTATAATGAACAGTACTAATTGCTTATTTTTAGGAGAGTAGGGAGGGTAGTGGGGATTTAGATGAATGCCTATGGACTCAGTTTTCCTATAGCAAGCAAACTTTCAGGATCATTCAGCTGACCTCAGCTTTGTTTAAACTTGGGGAAACTTCCTCTTTAAAAATTGTCATTTGTGCAACCATGGAATATATATCCCGTTATGAACTCTTTTACAAATGGTTTTTCCAAAAGACAGCACTTGTAAGAAAGGAAGGCCCTTTCTGTACATACTCAGAAGAGAACTAGTTTAGTATTTTTACTGGTTTCTGAGTAACATAGTTCATGCTGTTTGTTCTAAAATTTTTACCTCTAAAGGTTTAAGAGTTACCCCTCTTAATTAT
>PVKE010025107.1:0-23302 GCA_004027555.1 Craseonycteris thonglongyai
TCTCTCTGTCTCTGTTTCTCTCTGTCAAAAATCAATAAAATAAATCTTTAAAAACAAACAGAAAAAAAAAATTCTGTTTTTGGAAACACTTTCAAGTGCTCTCTGATGAGAGGGTTTTGGGGGTGGATGGCTGGGTTATCTACATTTCCCCCACTCATTTTTGGGGTGATGAAATACGCCCATTATTTAATTCTGAGTGTGTATCCACAGTGTCACTTCAGGCTGCCAACCTAGATTTCTGGCACAGGGTCAGAGCAGGATTGCACTGTGCATGGTGATACAGTTCTACCCATTTGCTTTCCCATCTGCAAATGAATCACTGAAACTTCAAAATCCATTAGCGACCCACATATTTAAACAACAAGCTAATGGAATGTTTCACTCCTCCAGGTTATTAGGATGCGGGTGGGGCTGGGCTAAAAGGCAGTGCCTCATTTGCAGAAATATTTCTGTGATGGGATTTATTAGTTAAGCCTTTATGAGGGATTACAGGTTTTCTCTAATGGGTTGCTTCCATTTTGGTGTGTTAGGTAGCCAAAACATGTTTCAAAGAGATTTATGTATTTACACATAGGCTGGACATAAAATGGTTTTTGAAATCTATTTAGATAGCGGGCAAAATACAGCTCTAATCAATGCTAGATATAAAATTTATAAAGACCCTGGCTGGGAAATTGATGAATTGCCACCTCTTTAAAAAAGAGGAAGTTAACAGAAAAGACACTCAGATGGTTAAATGTCTACTCTGTCTGTGTGCGTGGGGTAGGGATGAGAGGATGGGCACCAGTGATACCTTGAAATCTGAACACCCCAAATTTGAACAACTTGGAATCCAAATGAAAAAATCAAGCAAATTTTGCCTTGGAATCCAAACGCTGCTTTGGAATCTGAACGCCAACATGGTCACATGGGACCCATTGACCACAGCTTTATCTGAACACCCACTCTTATCTTGAGACTCGAACATTTTGGAACTTGAATGGAACAGATTAAGTTCGAATTCCAAGGCCTCACTTTGGGCAAGAGAGCGGTTGCTTGGGTCAGTTCAGACTCTGCCATTGGGATCTGCCTTGTGGTGGTTTCCAATTTTTATGGCCTTGTTCCTTCCTCCGCTTCCCAACCTACCTCTTCTCTAAAGCACTAAGATGTTTAAATAAGCAGAAGAGAGTTGGGCAGCGGGAGCTGTGGACAGGAATTTATCAGTCAGGAACTGTCTTACCATTTTTGAATTCAGAAGTAAAATAAAAGAAAACCATTACAAATATGATTATTTGCTGACTTCCTGGTGGTACATACAAAATATTTTCTCATTTTAGATTTTCAGATTTGGCTCTGTCACTTCTAAAATGAAGGCCATTAAGTTGCAGTTCAAATATTTCTTGAGCATCTTCCACAGGGGGCATGTTGCTAGGTTCCCCAACTGGGCAGTCGCTGATGACATCCTCAATTCTGTGAGGCGCCAGTTCCTAGAAGGGGTTGCCATTCCAGGGACTATGTCAGCTCGCGTAGATCCTTCACAGACCAAAGACTCCTTGCTAAACATGAAGCTTGATGGACTGAACTCAGTCCCGAGGCCATGGTTTGCTGGCCGAGGTCAAAGCTAGGGATGAATGGCTTCCATCGCCTTGTTGATTGTCAAGTACTTGGCTCTCCTCCAACCTGCTGCATGGATGGCAGACGGTTTATTACATATGCTTAATGGAACAGGAAATTAACACAATGGGAAAATATGTATTGTTGCCCAGTGTCTGAGAGCACTTCATTTCTAACCAAGCGCAGAGAGGAAAGACTCTTGTTATTTTATAACATTTTTATTATTGAGGCAATACTTGTTTACTGTAGAGAAATTAGAAAAAAATACTGATAAGCAGAAGGAAGAAATTGAAAATTATCTTCCATACCTAAAGATAACTGTTATTAACCTTTTGATCTATATGTCTTTTCACACTTGTTTCTATGTTTAGAAACACTATTATGTTTCTATGTTTAGAAACACTATTATGTTTCTATGTTAATCACACTATTAAAATATTTTACAATATGTTTTTTCTTCGGTTTAATATAACATGATTAAAAACTTCCTCTGTCACTCAGTATATTTTACATTTAAAAATGACTACATAGTTATAATACTTTGTACCCCTGTTCATTTAATTGAAAACTCTATTGGTAAACATTAGTAGTATTTCCAGGATTTAGATATTATATGTTGCATCAATTAAACCTTACTGAAATTAATTTTTTTATACAACTGATTATTTCTTAAGTACAAGTTGTTTAAAATTTAATTGCTTTGTCAAAGGGTCTGCATTTTTATGTATTTTAATATGTCTTGTTAAATTGTCTTTTAAGAAAGTTATAACAACATATTTACAATGACATTATACAAGTGCTTATTTTTCCTACATTCTTGGCAATTTTAAGTATTATTTAAAAAGCCTTACCAATTCTAATAGGTGAAAACTAGTATCTCATAGTTTAAATTAAATTTCTTTGGTTACTGGTGCGTTTCAGCACTGATTTTATGTTTATTGTCCATTTTTACTTTTTCACTTATAAATTGTCTGTTTGTGTCCCTTCTCTATACTGTCGATGTGTTTACCTCTCTGTTATTGAAGTCCTCGTTATTTGGGGGGGGGGTTCCCATAACAATATGGTTTTCTATAAACTATTTGTTAGTAGTTGAATTAAAGTAAAAGGGGAAACCATGTGAGCCAACAACTATCCTGGACTCATAGTTGATAAATACTAAAGATGTTTGTATTAATATTTGGATTTTAATAACTGCCAATTTATTGAGCAATGTTTGCAAATAATTCTCCATAGCTTACCGTTCCAGAACATATCTGTGCCTCCCACCTTTTAGTCATACTATAATAAAATGGATGAAAACCATAGATTTTTTTTGTTTCTTTAAAAAAAAAAAGATTTATTTTGTTTGAGAGAAGGTGAGAAAGAAAGAGAGAGAAGGAGGGAGGGCCCAGAGCAGTCTCCATAGTTGTACATCATTGGGTGTGATATGGCTTCATTCCACACAGGTGGATGTGGGGCTGTGCAGGGTGGGAACTGAACTGGAGGCCTCCACATGGGAGATAAGAACTCCCACTGTAGAGCCATCCCAGTGTTACCACTTGTGCAGCAGTTTAGCACATGGGGTTTACATGGGCCAGGGTCAGGAATCAGACCCCAGACCCTGGGACCGTGAGGCAAGTGCTCAACCACTGAGCCATCTCGGTGTCCCCTCTGTCACACAGTGTTTTTGCTTCAGGCTGCACAGGATGCTGCTATCCGCACTTCTCCCACCCCTCACTCCAAACAGCCAGCACCTGCATCGCTTAGTGGAGGGGCTCCCTCTGGCTGTCTTACCTCACTTTCCCTGCAGGGACCTATGGACGTGTGCCTTTCGGTATTCCTTGATCGATAACTGGCTGAGCACCCATCTTGTGCCCTGAGAGGGACAAGTCTGAGGTATGACTATCCCATCTCTGGAGCTCCCCTGTGGGATGGAGCCAAAGCAGCCGTCCATGTGACCTCGCTTGACTTCACGCCCTAGCCTGACCTCTTTCCTTCCCAGGCCCCATTTCCCTGACATTTACCAGAAGATCACTTCCACACAAATGCTCGTTGTTGGATCTGCGTCTGGGGAGCACCTCCGAAGGCAACATATCTCAACACTTAGGACTTAAAGTAATATGTCAAGGAACATCGCTTCATGTTGTGAACTCTAGTGGCTAGTAAGAGCGACCGTAATGAATACTTTTTGAGATTTAATATGAATCTAGTACTACACTAACTGCTTTCTGATGCAAGAGCTGGTCTAATCCACACATTATAAGGCATCTCTGTATTTTTTCCCCAAATGAGAAAACTAAGCTTCACTTGTTTACGTTCATATAGATACCCAGTGGCCAAAGTTGTTCAGAGCCAAGTCTGACCGGCACCAGAGCCCAGCTCTGTGACTGTGACGCTACTCTGCCTCAGTGAAGAACCTTTGTGAGCTCTGTGTGGGGCCAGAAGTTGTTGTCAGGGCCCCTGGGCATCCTGGGCACAGTCTAAGGTACAATATTTGGGACATACTTATACCAAAAAGCTGTTTGTATCTGAAATTCAAATGTAACTGAGTGTCCTGCATTTTATCTGTCACCTGCGCCCCACTCCCGGAGCCATACTCTTGTGTCACGCAGCCTGTGGCACAGCCTGCTCTTAGCTTCACTGCTGTGCTCATGTGCTAAAAAGTGTCCCTGCTCAAGGCAGGTGGCTCAGGCACCACACACAACCTCTTACTGGGTTCCATTCTTCCAAGTTAGTAGCTACAAACTAGTCTCCTTCCAGCTGTCTGAGTGGTTGTTCCAAAACACCAGTCACACCACTCCCCTCCTTAAAACCCTCTCTTGGATTTCTGTCACATGTAGAGTATAATCCTTTAGATTCTAAAGGACTCTCTGTGTGGTCTATAAATCCTTACCAAACTGGGCCCTCCTCACCTTACCCACCTCTTTTCTTGTCCCTCTCCCCAAGCAAGGGGGCAGTGCCACATTTAGTCTTAGCCTCACCTGATCCCCTCGGAGATTCGGAGAGTATTTCCCCTGCTAATGAGCTGGGCTTATGTGTCATTGGCTAAGGTTTACTCCAGGACATGTGACTTCCCTGGACTTTAGGCTCAGCATCTGACTGAAACAGCTCCAATAACCAACAAGTGGGTCTCTGATGAAGGTTTCTGGAAGGTATGAGCCACTAGGAACAGACAGTACAGAAGCTGGGCAGTGGGTCCACAGAACCAGTAAGGGAATCCGAGGAGATGTGGGTGGTTCCAGAAACATATAACAGGAGTTTAGCCAGCTGCCTTGTAAAAATGTCCCTGACTGCTGGCAACAGCTAGTGGACAGTCAGGGCTTCTGGGAATGCCAGAGAGTACGGAAGGGCCACTCCAGCCACACCTGGGGGAGGGTGAGAGCGGGGAGACCAGAAAGCATCTGGTTGTTTTGGTTGTGAAACACAATGAAGTGCTGGGGTTCTTTGGGGGAAAACAACAGCAGAAGAGAGATCCGTCTTCCCAGAGCTTAGCACTTACACAGGCAGTTGGCAGTGTGGGGGTGAAAAGGTAAGAATATTAGCAGAGCTTCTGGTGAGCAAATCTTCCAGCAAGAAGAAGCAGAAAGTAATGCTCTTAAAGGTCTGAAGTGGTGATTGAGGAAATTCAAAAAGCATTTATTGTTATAGTTTATAATGGAATAACTGCATGTAAGAGTCCAATAGAAATAACTACGTTCTCTAAGGAAATTGTACTGTAGCCCTAATATGGGTCTAATCTTAAAAATTGCAAGCGTGTATATATATATCTCTATCAGAATATAATAGCCAGACAGGATGCAGCCACACTAAAGAATCTTTCTAGTGTTCATTTAAAAGCACACTGTTATGTTTTATGATCACTTGCTTTACAATTGCTATATTTCTTCAGTTTAATACTGTTATGAAAAATTCTAATAAATCACGACTAAGTCACAATTGATAAGACATGATAGCTTCTTGGGCAGCACACTGAGTTCTGCTAATTTCTTAGCCCATTTATTTGAAATAGATGGAAATGAGAGATCCTCTCTGAATGCTAGCTAAGTGGCTTTGGGCAGGCTTCTGACCAGAGTTCAGATGAGGAAATCATTTTGGGACTGAGCTCGAGTTTGAGAGGTTTAATTTGAAAACTCTTCTCTTCTCCTCCCCTTTCAGAGACGTGAGGACCCGGGGACACCCGGTAAGGCTTCCGTCATGACTGTGCACTATGTGGTCCTCACTGCACCCGTGACTCACCCACGCTTCCCCAGTCCCAAACAGTTCAAGCATTTCAAGTAGGACATTCTTTGGAATGGCATTTTCAGAATTGAATACATTGGTTTCTTTGATTTAAAAAACATCCTCAATCACAAAGGAACCAAAAGTATAGGCCACTCTCCTAAGAAATCAATTTCCTAAATGATCTTCTTAATCAGAAACTTTGGTTTTTCATTTTTATCAGACATTACTATTTCGAAAGACCACATATTTAAAAAGTCACTTTTGGTTTGTGACAGATGACTCTGTGTGCCTATTACAGAATGTTTTTGTTTCTACATTTGAATCCATGCATCTGTTTCATTTTAGAATGGTGTCAGGTCATAAAGGCATATGTTTAAAACTGGGAATTATGTTTTTTTTTTGTTTTTTTTTTTATCTTTTTCACATTTATAGAGAGAAATTATCTTTTTGTCTTCAGTGCATAGTTATTTCTATTTTACTTTTTGACAGATAGAGAGAGAGACAGAGACAGAGACAGTTAGAGAACTGAACTGTGGGAACTCCCCAGTTCAGCATGTGGGTCCTGCCTGGGCCGGAGCCGGGATTCGATCCTCGGTCCTCATGGCCTCAAAGCGAGCGCTCAACCCGCTGAGCCGTCCCGGCTTTCCCAAAATATTTATTTATTTATTTATTTATTGTTTTTTGACAGAGAGAGAGAGAGAGACAGAGAGAGAGAGAGAGACAGAGAGAGAACTGAACTGGGGGAGCTCCCAGTTCAGCACATGGTTCTGCAGGGGCCGGGGCCGGGATTCGATCCTCGGTCCCCGGCGCTGCAAAGTGAGCGCTTAACCCACTGAGCCATCCCGGCTTCCCTTGAATTATGTTTTAAAATCAATAAAATTCACTGGTAAACATATGAAGACCCTCTATCTTACTGTAATGAGAAGAAAATGAACTAAAACAATGAGAAGCTTTAAAAAGTCTGGCACTACCAGCAATGGCCCAGGAGGCAGAGACAGGACCCAGCAATCCCCATCCTTCTCCACACATACACCAGAATGCAGATGCCGTAGGTCAGGGGCCTTGCTTGTCCACATGCGAGTGTGAGTTTGTACAACCAATTTGGCGACAGCTACTAAACCTGAAGATAAGTACAGCCAATAAGCCAGCCGCTCCACTCCTGAGAAAACCCCGTAGAGAAATTCCTGTGCATACATAGCAGGAGACCCAAACGAAGATCTGTTCATTACTGAGCTATTTGTGTCAGCAAAAACTGGTTAATAATCCAAATGTCCTTCCGTAGAGGAAAGGAGAAATTAACTGCAGGATATTAATAAAATGACATCCTATCACACAGTGAAAAAGAAGAAATACATCTATTTGATCCATTTAGGTAGATCTCAAAAATAATATTGAGTTAAAGAAGCAAATTGCCAAATTTTAAGGCACCAAATAATATGTTTTATGTAGCAATATTATATATTGTTAATCAAGGCATATGTACATAGTTAAAAGTACAAGGGCCATAATACATACCAAATTTATGATAGGAGTTACCTTCAGGGAAGAGAATGAAAATGCAGTGTGGTGGACAACAGGGAGAAACCAGTTTTCTTCTTAGAGTTTTCTTTGTAAAATATGAAACACATATGCTAAAAATGTTAGTATTTGTGCCTCTGAGTGGTGGATATATGGATAGATGTTTATTATCATTTATATTTTTCTGTATTTAAAAAAAAAATGTAATGGAATAATCAATCTGAAAACAACAATCACCCCAAAAGAGAAATAGACAAAGAATATAACCAGAGAATGCCTGACCTTAAATTAAAAATTATAGATTAAAATAGTTAATTATTTTATGAAACTGACAAAGATGAAAATGAATGATAGTATTCAAAACAGTAGAAAGTATAAGGAAGTGTGAGCTCTCAAACACAGCTAACATTAAAGTAAGTTGATACAATATTTTTATATTGTATTTAATGATATATAGGTAAATAGATAATTAAAAATGTACAATAATGTTGATCCAACAATTCTTTTAGAAATTTATCTTATAAAATTATAAGAAATATGTTCAGAAATGTATACTATTACATATACTTGGAAAGGCTGAGAATATGTATTGAATGACATACAAAAAAAGCGGTGAATGTACCTCTATACAGGGGGATGGAATGGGCAATATAAATTGGGGGTGATATAAGGAGTTTTCATTGTATTTTTTTATTGTTAAATTTATTGGGGTGACATTGGTTAGTAAAAAGTACATAGGTTCCAGGTTTACAATTCTATAGTACTTTGTCTGTATGTTACAATATGTGTTCACCACCCAGTGTATATATTTTTATATTATGTAATTTTTTAAATCAAAGCTGGAGGTATCTTGCTACCTGACACCAAACTATTCTACAAGGCTATAGTTATCAAAATAGCATGGTACTGGCACTCATACAGATATATAGACCAACAGAACAGAATAAAGAGCCCAGAAATAAATCTATACCCCTATGATCACTTAATCTGTGACAAAGAGAGTAAGATAGACAATGGGGTAAAGAAAGTCTATCCAATAAATGTTACTGGGAAAACTGGACAGATACATAAAAAAAAAAAAAAGAAAGAAAGAAAGAAAAGGAAAGAAATGGGAGCGTATTCTTATTCCATATATAAGAATAAACTCAAAATGGATTCAAGACTTAACTGTAAGACCTGAAACCATAAAACTCCTGGATGAAAGTGTAGATAGTAACCTCTCAGAAATTACCTGTACTAATATTTTTACTGATATATCTCATCAAGAATGGAAACAAAAGAAAAAAGTGGACAAATGGGACTACACCAAATTAAAAAGTTTTTGCACAGCAAAGGAAACTATCAACAAAACAAAAAGACATTTTATTGAATGGGAAGATATTTGCCAATGATACATTAGAGAAGGGGTTAATATCCAAATCTATTTTAAAAACTCATACAGCTTAACATCAAAAAGAAAAAAGAATCTAATTGAAAAATGGGCAGAAGACCTGAATAGACATTTCTCCAAAGAGGACATACAGAGGGCCAATAAACATATGAAAAAACACTAAATTTCAATAATCGTCAGAGAAATGCAAATTAAAACTACAATGAGGCATTATCTCATACCTGTCAGAATGGCCATTATCAATAAATCAACAAACCAGTGGTACAGAGAACAAACGAATGGGACTAGATGGGAGGGGTGTTAGGGGTCTGGGTGAGAAAGGTGAAAGAATTAAGAAGTACAGATTGATAGAGGAGAGTCATGGGGATGTACAGTACAGTATGGGGAGTATAGTCAATAGCATTGTAAAAACCATGAAGTGTCAAATGGGTACTAGATTTACTGAGGGGATCAGTTTACAAATTATAAATGTCTAACCACTACACTGTTAAACCTGTAACTAATATAATATTGAATGTCAACTATTATTTGAAAAAATAGACATGTGTAGTCCAGCATAAGAAATATAGCCAATAATGTTCTAATAACTATGTACATTGTTGGGTAGGTAGTAGACTTGCTTGGGTTATCACTCTGTGACTTATGTAAATATCTGATCACTATGTTGTTCTATATACCTGAAACTAATAAAAAATAAAAACGGGAAGCCGGGATGGCTCAGTGGGTTAAGCACTCACTTTGCAGCCCTGGGGACTGAGGGTTGAATCCCGGTCCTGGCCTGTGTGGACCCATATGCTGAACTGGGGTGTGCTTCCCATGTGGGAGGCCCCCAGTTTGGTTCTCATCCTACCCACCCCCACCCCCGCCCCTGGCTCAAGGGGGTGTGCCTCCCATACAGGAGGCCCCCAGCCCAGTTTCCACCCTGCTTGGTCCCTGCCCACCTGTGTGGAACAAAAATATGTCAAAAGCTGATGATGTGTAGCTATGGAGACTGCTCTGGGCCCTCCCCCTTCTCTCTGTCTCTGTCTATCTCAGTTTCTGTAGAAAACAAAAATAAATCTTTAAAAAAATAGTCAAGTTCATGCATTACTTTTCTTCATAACAGCTTTATTGAAATATAATTCACATATTGTAAAACTCACACTTTTAAAGTGTATAATTCAATGAGTTTAGTATATTCACATATTTTAGAATATTTTCATCATCCCCAAAAGAAACCCTGTACCCATCCCTCCCAATCCGTGCACTTGGCAACAACTAATATATTTTCCATCTCTTTGGATTTGTTTGTTTTAGACATTTCTTACAAGTGGATCATGCAATATGTGGTCTAGATTATTCCACTCAGCGTGTGTTCAAGGTTTATCTATGTGTAGCATGTATCAGTACTTCATTCCTTTTTGTACCTGCATAATATTCTATTGTGTGGCTACACCACATTTAATTTATTTATCTATCAGGTTGATGGCCATTTGTATTATTTCTGCTTTCTGGCTATAATGAATAATGCTGCTAAGAACATTTCTGTATCCATTTTTGTGTGAATGTATTGTTTCATTTATCTTGGTTATGTAACTAAGGAGTGAGAGAGAATTGCTGGGTAACAAGGTAACTGTTTGTTTAATCTTTGAGAAACTTCCAAGCTGTTTTCTAAAATGGCTGTACTATTTCACATTTCTATTTATTTATTTATTTATTTATTTATGACAGAGAGAGAGATACAGAGACAGAGACAGAGAGAGAACTGAACTGGGGAAGCTCCCAGTTCAGCATATGGTTCCTCATGGGCCGGGGCTGGGACTTGATCCCCGGTCCCCAGCGCTGCAAAGTGAGCGCTTAGCCCACTGAGCCATCCCGGCTTCCCCCTATTTCACATTTCTACCAGAAGTGTGTGAAAACTCTAATTTCTCCAAATCCTTGTCAACATCTATAATTATCTGGATTTTTTATATAGCTACATTAGTGGGCGTGAAGTGATACTTTATTGTGGTTTTGATTTATATTTCTCTGGTAGCTAATGGTGTTGAGTATCTTTTCATGTACTTATTGATTATTTGTACATCTTCTTTGGTAAAATGGTTAGATCTGTTGCCCATTTTAAAATTGGGTTACCGGTATTTGTCTTTTTATTGTTGAGCTATAAGAGTTTTTTTATATAACCTGAATATAAGTCTCTGTTTCAGATATAAGATTTGAACATATTTCCCCCCATTCAATGGGTTGTATTTTCCTTTTATGTTAATGTCCTTTGAAGTATAAAATTTTTTTATCTTGATGAAGTTCAGTTTATCTATTTTTTCCTTCTGTTGTTTGTGCTTTCGATGTCCTGTTTAAAAGGCTGTGCCTAACCCAAGGTTACAATGATTAACTGATATGTTTTCTTCTAAAACTTTTAGTTTTACACTTGGGTCTCTCATCCTATTTGAATTAATGTGAGTATGTGATGTGAAGAAGTAGTTTAATGTCATTTTTTTGCATATGTACATCCATCCACTTATGCTAGCACCAGTTGTTAAAAGACTGTTCCTTTTTCCTTATTGAATTATCTTGGAGACCTTGTCACAATCAGTTACCATAAATGTAAGCGTTTATTTCTGGACTCTTAATTCTATCTCATTGATCTGTTTATCTGTGTATCAATACCACACTCCCTTGATTATTATAAACTAATTTTAAACTAGGGAAATGTGGGTTCTCCAAATAGTTTTTCAACATTGTTAGCTTTTGGTGTCACTTACGTTTTCCAGTGAATTTTAGGATAAGTTTGTTACTGTCAGCAAAAATGCCAGCTGAGTGAGATCTTGATAGGAATTACAATGAATCTAAAAATCAATTTAGGGGATGCCATGATAACTCAGCAGGTTGAATGATTGCCTTGCAACCACGAGGTCTGGGGATCAAATTTGAACCCTAGTCTGGGCAAACCCATATGCTGAACTGTGGCACAAGTGGTAACCACCAGGATGGCTCAGTGGTGAAGGTGCTCACCTCCCATGCAGGAGGCCCCCAGTTCAGTTCCCACTTCACTCGGTCCCATGTCCACCTGTGGGGAATGAAACTATATCACAAGTAATGATGTACAACTGTGGAGACTGCTCTGGGCCCTCCCTGCTTCTCTCTCTCTTTCCTACTCTCTCACCTTCTCTCAAACAATAAAATAAATCTTAGGGAAAAAATCAATCTTAGCAACATTGAGTTCACTGCTTTACAACCCATGATCATGGGATATCTTTCCTTTTATTTAAGCCTTCTTAATTTATTTCACCAGTGTTTTGTGGTTTTTAGTTTTTACTTCTTTTGTTAAATGTATCCCTAAATATCTTTTTGATGGTATTATAAAAAGTTGTTTTTATAATTCCACTTTTGCATTGTTTATTGCTTGTGTAGGGAAAGACTATTGATTTTTGTATCTTGGTCTGGTATGCTGCAACCTTGACAAACTTGTTATTAGCTATAGTAGGTTTGTTTGTTTAGGGGTGGCGTAGTTTCCTTAGGATTTTCTACCCACAAAAACATGTCTTCTTGAATAGAGTTTTACTTCTTCCTTTCCAATCTGGAGACATTTTCTTTTTCTTGCCTAATTACCCTGAGTAGAACAAGTGAGGCAAGTAGACATAGAGAACCTTAGCGTATTTCTGGTTTCAGTGGAATAACATTCAATTTTCAGCATTAACTATAATGTTAGCTATGGGTATTTGTAGATGGCCATTATGTGGTTGAGGGAATTTACTTAAATTGTTAGTTTTCTGAGATTTTTTTTTTAACAATAAAATGGTGTTTGATTTTGTCAGATGTGCTTCTGCTTCTATTGATAATGGCATGTAGTTTCTCTCCTTTATTAATATAGCATATTATTACATTGAAGATTTTTGGATGTTAAGTCAAGTGTGACGGTTAATTTTATGTGCTAACTCTACTGAGCTAAGGGATGTCTAGAATGGTGGAAAAATGTTATTTCTGGGTGTTTCTGTGAGGGTGTTTCTGGGAGATACTATAATAGCATTTAAATAGGAGACTGAGTAAAGAAGATTGGCCTCCTCTGCGGGTGGGCATCATCCTATCTACTGAGGAGCTGAATGGAACGAAAAGGTAGAGAAAAGGTGTATTTGGTCTCTTTGCTTGAGCTGGGCCATCCATCATCTCTGGCCCTGGGACATGGGTGCTCCTAGTTCTTGGGACTTTGGAATGGATCTGGGACTTATGCCATTGGCCTCTTGCCTCCAATTCTTTGGCCTTTGGACAAAGACCTACACCATTGGCTCCCCTGGTTCTGAAGCCTTTAGACTCAGACTGAATTACACTCTCAGCTTTCCTGGTTCTCTGGCCTGCAGACAACAGATCATAGGACTTCTCAACTTCCATATCATGTTAGTCAATTTCTATAATAAATCTCCTCATGTAAACTTAATATATTCTATTACCCTGTTTCTCTAGAGAATTCTAGAAATTAATCAAAGACTTGAAACACTACAATAAGGGTCTACCAGGGTGGGGGACCCCAAAAATCCCAGAGTTTTCTTCTGAAGGGCGGGCCCCTTGTAATACAGGCTTCCCCACTAGGTGAGTGTTCTAGGAACCCATCTGCATCAGTGCACCAGCTGATGTTGTGAGAGCTTACATTTGGCTCTAGTAAATTTTTTGGAGACTCTTTCAACATGTCTGCCCATTTCATGATGGGTGATTTATACGAACAGAGTGTCGCATGACCGCATACGTGCCCATGCCATGCTGAGTGTCCAGCAATTTTTGATCCAAAAAAAAAAAAAAGGCATGACCCCTGGGCTCCACCCTCCCTGGACCCCACGGTTCCTATTCACCAGATCTTGCCCGAAGTGACTTTTTTTGTTTCCCTGGATGAAAAAAGGTCTCAAAGGGAAATGTTTTGCCAGTATGGAAGAGGTGAAACAAACAAACAAACAAACAAACAAACAAACAAAAAACAGCAGCAGCACTAAAAGGCATCAAAATCAACGAGTTCTAAAACTGTTTTGAGCAGTGGAAAAAGCGTCTTGATTGATGTATCACATCAGTTAGAAAGTGCTTTGAACGTGACTGAAGTTTAAACGTAAGAATAAATGTACAAATTTTGTAAATAAGTTCTGGGGTTTTGGGTTCCCCTTCATATGTAAGAAAAATGACTGGAGTGTTACCTTGCACTTTCCCATCCCCCTCTCCTGATATCTACAGTTCCCTTGCAAAGCAGCGGTCTTAAACCACAGATGCTGAACGACCAGCAGCCCAGCTGTCACTGGATGGGCCAAAATGGGTTCGGCACTCTCCAGAAAGTCCCATCTGCAGAGATTGCCACGATTTGACCTGTCTGGCAGCTCCTGGGAAAATCTTCCATCACAGCCTTTGCCTTCATTGACCAGACTCAATGTGCCCAATAGCCCTGTTCCCAAGATGTCATTGCCATTCCAGCGGTGCTTCTCTAACAGTCCTAGAGGAGAATTAAGAGTTATTTATAGTAGTGACCAACTAGGAACAGCCTAAATGTTCCATTGTTTTAGTAAGAATACATAGGCATAGCATTAGGGATGAGTTTATGTGTGTGTATAGTGTACAGTATGCTAAATAATAATAGATACGTTAGTGTGTTAAATAATAACTTTACATATGTCTATAAAAGTGACATATCCCAAAAAGATAAACATATCCCAAAATATTACTATTGACTGTTAGGAAAATGTTGGATTATTAATGATTTATTTATTTTTTAAATTTAGGTTAGTGTTTTTTTGTTTTAATGTGTGCCTGTGTATTATTTAAGTCTTCTGCATTAAGCATGTATTTCCGCATTTTAAATATAATTAATATATCTAAGGTAAATTTACTTCCTAATTAAAAGAATAAAAGGACTGTTCAGAAAAAAATCCAGCCATTGTCAATGTAACAATAATGGTTATATGGCTGGATACTCTCCAGCAGCCCTCGTACATGCTGTAATTCTTTTAAATTCCATATGAGATAAACTTGTCAGCTATCTGCAATCCATAAATGGACACAGATCTCTGATAGGAAATTTTCTACCTATATGGTTATTTTGGAACCATGGATCAAAAGGGAGGAAAAATAAAAAGATACTACCTCATGACTGTTGGGTAGAGCATGTCACTTTCTTAGTTTTCTGTTTAATTGGGTTCCGGAGACACTAATACCAATTCCCAGAACTACTTTTGCTTTTAGAATCTGTGCAGGTCCTTGGGAATGTATAATTTCTCCATTGCTTAGCAACTGTTCCATTATTTTCAGGAACTTGTTAAATGAATGAATGCATTTTGATGACAAGACAGCTTTATTCATGCCACACTCTGGGCCACTGTGTAATAATAAGAGATAGCGAAATGAAATATTGCAAAGTTCATGTCCCTAGTCACTTCTGCCCACAGAAACCCTTGGAAAAGCTGGGCTGGAAATGAAATTTTATCCAAACAGATTGTAAAGGCTAATAGAAAAAGCATATTGATTCTGAAATAATTATATTGTGTATACACACATTCACATTAAAAAAAAAATGTTGGATGACCTTCCATGAATAAAATACAAACAGAAGTGCTGTATGGACATCAGTCTTTCACAGTTTTTTTTTTTGTTTTTTTTTTATTTTATTGTTAAATTCCTTGGGGTGACATTGATTGGTAACGATTAGATAGTTTCCAGATGTACAAATCCACATCACATCACCTATGCATCGCATTATGTGCTCACCACCCAGAATCAGCTCCCCTTCCATCACCATATATCTGGTATCCACTCCCACCTCCCCCCACAACTCTCCCTTCCCTCTCCTCCCCCCTCCCCAGGTAACCACCAAACTATTGAGTGTGTCCATAATGCTGGTGCCCTCTCCCACCTCCAGTCCCACTCTCCCTCCCAGTTCCTCCCCTTCCCTCAGGCAATCGCCAAGCTATTGAGTCTTTCACAGTTTTAAAACTCCTAAAATGGCTCTGGTTTTCCTTACACTGATACATGTTATAAAGTCAGACCTGTGTTGGAAGGTAACAGAAGATCAGGGTTCTCAATTTAAACAAGCTCAAACATTTGACCAGGAAAGATTGCAGATTGTAATAACACATCTTACAAAACCAGTTCCTTTGTAAGAAGCAAATACTGTATGTCAATACCCTTTAAATCAAAATGACAAACTACGAACAGTTGTGGCTTATTTACATTTTGCTTTTAACTCTCAGAAAGCTCAGATCAAATGTTTGGTGTCTAAATTTTAATAATAATTTTACCCTCAGATCCTGCCAAATCTTATTTTCTCCTAGGCACGTGTAAGAACACACAAGCATACACACATTGAATGACATTGACAACAAATATGAAAAGCCTAAAATGTACTAAGTTATAATATTATGTCACCTAAAGCGTATATGATTAAATAATGAAAGTTTTGAGAACTGAATACATTCTTAGGCGTAAGTCATTTCTCTTCAGCCCAGGAAAGCTTTTAGACTTGTCCAAGGTATAACCAACACTGAGAATCAACATTTCTACCTTCAATTCATGCTCTTCAACTCACTGCCTCCCTTTTCCTGCCAGAAACTTAAAGTTCAGGGTTAAAACTAATTTTGAGTTTTATAAATTAAACTGTTGCTGTAAAAATCTAACACAGTCTACCCTTGAACTCTGTGGGTGTTAAGGCCACTAACACCACACCCCACTCCATGCAGTTGAAGTTCCTCATATAACTTTTGACTCCCCCAAACAACTACAGTCGTTCCTCGGTATCCACAGGGGAGTGATTTCAGGACCCACTGAGGATACCAAATCCCATAGACGCTCACCTCCCTTGTATAAAATAGTGTAGAATAATACATACGGTTAGCCTTCCACATCCGTGGATTCCCAGCCACAGGTCAAAAAATGCTGTTGTTGATCTGAGATGTTGTTGAAAAAAAGATCTGCATGTAAGTAGACCCATGCAGTCCAAACCCATGTTATTCAAAAGCACTTGGAGTAAAAATTAACACTCTTTGTTTCCCCACATATGAAATTTTTATGTGTATGTGTAGTTCAGCTTTTGATACTTAAAGAAAATAACAAAAATGTACTTTGAATAGGTGACTCAATTCAGCTCAGCAATTAAAGTTTGTACCTTCTGTCTGCAAACATCACCGTTTGGGAAGTGAGGCACAGCGGGGGGTTGGGCGGGTACACAGATGTACGTTCCACAGCGCTCGTCTGCAGTGAGCTCATGGGCTATTTGGAGAGATAACATATAGATAGAATCACAAATCATGTCAAGATGTACAGTTTAAGAAGACATTATGTAATTCAGAGAAATCTATTGAATGTTTAATGAAGGAGGTAGAACTTTAGGTGGGTCTTGAATGATGGGCACGATTTAGAGAAGCAAAGGGAAGAAAAACTCAGAGATTAAGTTTAATCTCTACTCTACATTCTTCCTAAAAGGATTGTTAGTGTGACTTCTTTTAAGATAAACTACTTAGTCTCTGTGTGCCTTACTTAATTTTCTCCTTGGTAAATGAAATAATAAAAATAGAAGCAACTTCATAGAGTTATTGTTACGATGAAATGCAATTCTGTATCTAAATAGTTTAGGACTAGTGCCCAGGAGACAGTAAGGCAGTGTTCACTACTTGTATTTCTCTCATATAGAATGAAATATATGAGGCCACAGACAGCTTAGCAAAGGTTTTGTTAATTCCTGTTCCTCACAGAGGAGAACAAAGATTAGGTGTGTGAACAGAGGAAAAGAGTCCAAATTGCAGTCAAGATAGCCAGCCACTTCATAGAACATAAGACTAGGTTTTTCGTTTGTTTGCTTACTTTTGTTGTTTTTGATTTCTGTTTTTACCACCACTTCCTTTTCTCTGTTGTTGAATGTGAAACTCTAAAAAAATCCTCAACCAGTCCTGAATTCCTTTAGCTTAAAAGTCTTTAGAATTTAGAGTTTTGGGCCATCCAGCTGAATATCTAGAAGTTCTGCCTACTTAGACATTTAAAACCCACTCCAAGCCACTGTCCGTTCTTGTCTGGGGCTGCTGAGCTGGCCATGTGCTGGGACTGGACACGGTCTATTCCCCATCCCATCTCCAACTCTGTCCAAGCATCTTTCCTAGTGTCATGGTTGTTCAAGTTTCTAGTCCTGATGAACATGCATTCAAAGGAGTTAATTAAAACAATAAACCTCGATGTTACCATTTTCCGATTGCAAAAGCTTCCTAGAGTCAAAGGTGACTCAAAAAGCTCACGATTCCTTCTATAAAAGCTGACCCAAAAAATCAGTTCCTCCTTAGAGAAATAACACTTGTGTGAGCAAGGAAACATTTCTTTAACAAGAAAAATGTTAGTGATAAAACAGGGTGGCAGTAGGGGAACTTTGTATTAGCCAAGAGACTGAAAGTGACTCCAGAGGTGACAGATTCTTTCAATGAAAATTTGTATTTAAATTGGCTGCTTTCCAAGATACGTTAGCCTGAATTTGAAAGAAAAAGTTGCATTTTTTTTTTGTCTTTTCCTCCCTTAAACTTGTCATACCACTTATGTTGTAGAATATCATACACATACAGAAAATGCATGCAACATACATGTTTGGCTTAACAAATTATTATAAAGCCACATGTAATTACCTTCTCAAGCCAGCACCCCAGACATTGCCGGCACCCCAGAAGCCTCACCCAGCTTCTCCCTGTCATGACCACGTCCCTCCCCTCTCCCTCTTCACTTTTCTCAATTTTATGATAATCACTTCTTTGCTGTTTTTCATAATTTTATCCCCTAAGTATGAATGTCTAAACACTATAGCTTAGTTCTATCTGTATTTGAAGTTTAAATAAATCAAATTGTACAACATGTATTCTTGTGTCTAGTTTCCTACAGAGAACATTCACCCATGTTGTTGTGTGTAAGTGGATCAGTACTTTTCATTGCTGCATAGCTTTCCATTTTGGTGTGTGAATGTACCCAAAATGTGTAGCCATACTACTGTTGGTAGACTTTTGAGTTATTTGCAGTTTAGGTCTGTTATAAGCAATATTACTATGAACATTCTTATACATTTCTCCTGGTGCACATGTGTGCACATCCTTCTTGGGCATATACCCCAGAGTAGAATTACTGGGTCATAGAACCTGCAAATCTTCAACTTCAGTAAATAATGCCAGTGGTTTTCTAAAGTGGTTGTCCCAATTCATACTCTTACCAACAATGCATGACAATTTTTCTCTTAGCTTTTAGGAGAGGAAAGAGGCTTTCTTTTCAGGATGTTCAAATATATTTAACTATATGAAATCCATACATTGGGCTATTGCAGAAGCAAGGTGAGTTCCACGGACTAAGTTCTACAGCTAGTCTGAGTGGTGTGCCCAGTAAGTGCTCTTGCTCTGGGCTCTGACAGACCTGGGTTCAAGTTTTGGCTCTACCCCTTATTTGCTGCTATGTTATGCAAGTCATTTAACATTTTTATGTCTGTTCTCTTATCTATAAAACAGGAGCAAAAATTATATGTATATCATAGAATTTTTGTGTTGATTTAATGAAATAACTTGTTTAAGGTGCCAAGTATATTATCTGGCACATAGAAAACCTGAATATAATAATTGCTCTACTATTACTATACCACGACGACTACTACTACTACTTGCATTCAGGATTTTCTTTCCAACCATAGCAGTGAGGAAAGAAAGTTGGGCTTGACGATCTGTATCAGTATATTTTCTTTTACAGATTTATTTTTATTGTTTTTGACACACAGAGAGAGAGAGAGACAGAGAGAAGGGGGAGGGCCCAGAACAGTCTCCATAGTTGCACATCATTGGTTTTTCCACATAGTTTCATTCCACAGGTGGGCATGGGGCTGCACAGGGCAGGAGCTGAGCCAGGGTCTCACCCCAGTGAGACCTGAACTGAGGGCACTCCCCAGTTCAGCATATGGGTCCTCACAGGCTGGGACCGGGATTCGATCCTCGGTCCCGGGGGGCTGCAAAGTGAGTGCTTAACCCGCTGAGCGGTGCTGGCTTCCCCTGTATATGTTCTAACAATGTCTAACCTCAGGAAATAGTCTCAGAAAAGGGGATGAAGAAGATGTTTGTAAGCTAGGACTCGGTTTCGCCTAAGTGGCATCGGCCAGCTAAGCAGACATGTGTCAGGAGATGGGCTTCCGATCACCCTGACAGCTCCGTGTGTCTCGGCCCCCAGACGAGACAGCTGGGACGCTGAGCCTCCTGCCGCCTGTGCAGGGGACGCGTGGGCTGCCGCCCTCCTGGTAGGCCCAGCTCCCCAGCAGCCCCTGACTCTGACCACAGCTGCGCGAGCAGCAGGGCAGCCACGTCACCTTCGCTGGGGGACGCAGCTGCCAGGAGCTGTCCTCGGAGGACCGTGGTGGCTGGCAGCCAGCAGCGCTGCACAACAGGAGTTGCAGACTCCAGGGGGCAGGGTGGAAACCCTCTGCTACAGGCCCTGCAGCGCGTGAGCGGGAAGGCTGCCAGTGCGGTGGGGGACTGGTCCCATGGCCACTTGTCTGCGCACCCACACCTCTGTCCACTCTTCTCAGAAGATGCCATGTTCTAGGCACTGATCGGTCTCTGCCTGAGACCCGTCACAGGCCCGTGGTGCAGGCCTGGGAGGAGGAGATGGGGGTGGGGGTGGGGGGGCTGAGGTGGGCGGGCAGTGGGGGGACCGACTTTGAGCAGACTGGGCGAGATCACTCACTCAGCGACAAGACTGCCGTTTTAGGCTCGGCTTCCCCACCCGACCTCTGTTTTAGATCAAGGATGCGTTCCGAATGACTCAGTCTTCTGGAAAGGGAACTTGAGTCTGGGTTAGTGAAAACTCTGAATCAACTCACACAGTGACTCCAAGTAGATTAAATGGGGTCTTGTATTAGAGAACCTATTCTTTTTTTTAAGATGTATTTTATTGTTTTGGCAGAGAGAGACAGAGACAGAGAGAAGGGGGAGGGCCCAGAGCAATCTCCATAGTTTTGTGTCATCAGGTTTCGACATGGTTTCATTCTACACAGGTGGGCGGGGGGGGGGGGGGGGGGGGGGGGGGGGGGGGGCACAGGGCGGGAACCAGACCAGGGGCCTCCTACATGGGAGGTGTGTCCCCTCAAGCTGGGGGGACAAACTGGTGGCCCTTCCACACATAGGAAGCTCACCCTGGCGAGAATTGATCTGGGGGCCTCCCACATGGGAAGCATATCCCAGTTCAGCACATGGGTCTGCAGGGGCCGGGGCCAGGACTCGTACCCCAGACCCTGGGACTGCAAAGCAAGTGCTTAACCTGCTGAGCCATCCCAGCTTCCCTGAGAACCTCTTGTAATAATTTGGGGATCACTCTAGTCTGTGTATTCTTTTCATGCTGCATATTGAATTCTCCATTCTAGTGAGTTATCTTTTTTTTTTTTTGAAATGTTACCCTCCTGTGTTTCTCCTTCTTACTTTAAAGCTTGCTACCCTTATTCCTTTGTTATTGCAAAGATTTCTCACTCCAATAAACCCTTCAGAGGCCTGCCAATTTAATATTATTAAAACATTTTATCTATTATTTCATGGTGAAAAGTTCAAAAGGCTCCCATTTACCTAGGCAATAATACCCAAATCCCTCAGCCTGGAATTTAAGTCCTTCACATCGCACCAGTTTTTTATTTTCATTCCCCACCATTTCTCAGTGAATCCTCTTTCACGGTCCAGTTAGGGGATTCATTGTCCCAGTTCATCTATGAACAAGGGATGCCCTCTGTTCATCCATGGCCCACCGTCTTCTATTCTAGCAGCATTCACTCTCTTTCCCTCTGCTTCTGTCAAGCCCAGCATTGCCAAAGGGTGGCGTGTGTCTCTTCGGTTTCACACAATATAAGTAGGTGGTAGTAGACCAGACTTCTTAAAACTCTAATATTTGAAGTTTAAGTAAATATGTATTAGGGCATAAACAAGTGGTCACATTACACCCACGACTTCATGGATATCATTGTCCAGCATGGGCGAGAGCAGGTAATGCCAGTGTCCCACGTTTACAGTCTGCATAATTATGGGTATTCTGCATCATGAAGCTATAAACGGGGCAGCCACATACTTGGCCAGACCGATTGGCTCAGGAAGGGGCACATGGTTCAGTTCGGTCCAGTGACAAGGGGTCTACCAGGGACTTTGAGAAAGAAATCTCCTCACTCTCGAGAGCCACCCAGCAGAAGTGAGGGCTTCTCCTCCGTCTCCTTTTCTGGATGTGGGGCTGCAGATATGAAGACTGAAACTGCAAGTTACTTTGGTATCATAAGGGAAGGCAGCCTGAAGACAGAGCAGCCCCTGGTGAGGACAGAGTTGACAGAAGTTTAGAGGTGTCTGCCTTAAACATTAAACCAATTCTAATTGGACTTTTAGTTACATGAGCCAATGTATTTTCTTACTGTTCAAGCCAATGTGAGTTAGTGTCTCAGCCACTTGTGTGCAGAGCATCATGACTGATTTAGTGTGCACGATATGGTTGCTAATGTAGATCCTTGCTTCCTCAAATGGAGGAATGACAACAATTGTAACATACTAGTGTACATGGATAATATTGCTCATAACCTGAAGCCCTGGGGCCTTTGGCAGCATCAGTCCCACAGAGAACTGAGGGGACAATATCTTGTTAACTTGTAATTCATCTGTGGTGTGTGTGACAATCCAGCGATTGGGAGGCTCTGCTGTAGATGACCCACATCTGTGGTTCTCTCTTTTCAGAAATGTGTCGAAGCTATCATTCATTTAGTAAGTAAAATATAATCATGAGAATTGGGATTTCACTCTTTGTTTTTCTCTTGTTTTGGGGCTCATTAGAGAGCAGTGGTTAAAAATAATGTCTTTACAGTGTAATGATGGAAATGTAAGTGCTAGTAGTGATTGTTATTTAGATGGTTGTGGTGAAAGTTAAGGCTACAGACCACTGGGCCCTGGCAGCCTTATAGAAAGGTGGACACACACTGAAATAACTGATTCTGTTCTGAAGTTGTGGGGCTTTCCGACAGAAAGGTCTTGAACATCTATGGCAAATCGAGTCTTCCCACCCACAGCCCAGCACTCTTTCCCAATCAGTCCACCTCTACAAAAGAGTGAAACTGCAGGTTTGGAGAAAGCCATAAGCTTCATTTCTTTAAAAGATGCTGGCCAGAAAGAAGCTGAAGAATTGGGAGTGGCATACATAATGGAAATGTTTTGTCTTTCTTAGCTGCAGAGGTCATTCAGAAAAGAAACATGGTCCTGCATAGTGTGAGCTAGTTCAGCATTTCTAGGAAAGAGAACATTTAAGGAAACCCCATTTATCACATTACCGGTATTTAAAATAGCCAGTAGGGATAAAGAAGATGTGGTACATTTACACAATGGAATACTACTTAGCGATAAGAAATGATGAAATACAGTCATTTCTGGCAACATGGATGGACCTAGAGACCATCTTATTAAGTGAAATAAGTCAGAATGAAAGAATCCGGAAAAATATGACCTCACTTATAGGTGGAATATAAAACAGAAAGTTACAAAGACACAGAGACCTATGAACACACCCAATAACTTGGTGATTGCCTGAGGGAAGGGGAGGAGGGGGGAGGGAGAGAGGGAGGGGAGGGGGGAGAGGGCACCAGCATTATGGACA
>PVKE010025108.1:0-23299 GCA_004027555.1 Craseonycteris thonglongyai
TTTTCCCTCCACTTTTTTGGAGGGAAAAGTGCATCTTATGGAGCAAAAAATACCGTACGGTAATTTCAAGATGTACTATACAGCTATAGTAGTCAAGTACAAGAATAAGAAAGGAGACAGTGGTATGGAATCTGAGAATCAGATGGATGAGTGGTAAATAACTTAGCAAGACAGGACAGCCAAACCTTATTTGTCAGTTAGAAAACTCAACCTAATTTATAGCCCAGAATCATCAAAAGCACAGACACATTATTCAATTGAACAAAACTGAGAGTCAAAAAATAAACTCACATGGTCAACTGATTTTGACAAAGGTGCTGAGGCAAGAAGGACAGTCTTTTCAGTAGATAGTGTTGGGACAATTTAGGTAACCACATGAAAAAATATGAGCTTAGACACCAAAAAATAACTTTAAATGGATTATATATCTAAATATAAGAACTAAAATGAGAAGACTTTTGAAAGAAAACATAGGGAAAAACATCTCTTTGACCTTACCTTAGCCAAATCTTAAATAGGACATAGTAAGCACAAACAATATCATAAAAATATAAAATTGATACACTGAAATTCATCAAAATTAAAAATGTTTGCCTTTTGATTTTGTTAATAAAATGAATAGTTAAGCTGCAGACTGAGAGAAAATGTTGCAAAAACGTTCAAGGGCTGTCCAAAACGTATCCAGCCATGTAATATGAAAAACAAAGGCATTTATTGTCTGGATTTTTTCTGGACTGCCCTCATATACCTGATAAAGAACTTTTATCCAGAATATATAATTATATAACTACTCAGAAATAAGAAGATAATTCATTTAACAAGAGACAGAGAGCAAAAGACTTAATCAGGTTACACAGTCACATCACTAGTCATTAGCAACATACAAATTAAAGCTACAATGATATACCACTATACATTCACTGATGTGATCTAGCAACATGGCTATAATTGGAAGGACTAATAAATACCAAGTTCTAGAGAGAATGTGAAGCAACTGAAATTTTCATGTACTATAATACAACCTGGAAATCCTAGCTATTTATCCATGAGAAATAAAAACCATATGTCTACACAAAGGAACACACAAATGCCCATAGCAACCTTCTTTAGAATACTAAAATTTTGGCATCCTGAATTTTTATCAGTTTGTGAATGGATAAACGAATGGTGGTATAGTCATACAAACAAATACTGCCCAGCTATAGAAAGAAATAGTACAGGCTGATCAGACATACCATTTGAAGCAGGACAGAAAATAAGGAGACTATCCTGTTTCAAATGGTACCTATGGTCAGCTTACTGACACCTTGAATTATATAATCCTGCTTAACATGAAATTCTAGAAAAAGAAAAACTATTGTGACATTAATCAGCTCCGTGGTTACCAGGAGATTGGGGTGGGGCAAAGGAATTGATTGAAAGGGGGCAGGGAACTTCTGGGGCTTATATAAATGTCCTATATCTTGGTTGTGGTAGTAATTAAACAACTGCATACCTTTGTTAAACTCACCCAAATCTATATAAAAAATGATTGGATTTTGTTGTATATCAAATACAGCGATGCCTTGGAATTTGGACTTAATCCATCCCAGAACCCTGCTCGAGTTCCAAGATGAGTAGGTGTTCAGAAGAAGCTACGGGCTGAAGAGTCAATACATCTCATGCGAACAACATGTTGGTGCTCGGATTCCAAAACAGTGTTTGGATTCCGAGGCAAAATTTGCTTGATTTTTTCACTTGGATTCCAAGTTGTTCGAATTTGGGGGAGTTCTGATACCAAAGTATCACTGTATAACTTAATAAAGCTGATTATTTTTAATCACACACACACACACACACACAGCCAATGATAGGAAATGTTCAAAACCATCGTCTGAGTGTTTTTGACAGGATTTCTGTGGTCCCTAAATTCCTCCATAGACACCCAGGTTATCAAACCCTGCTGTAGTGCTCTGAATGGGACAATAGCACTGTCACAGCAGTCAACCTAGAGGACTTTCCTTGCCAACTTGCATCAGTAGTAAATCCATACCAGTAGCCACTCAAGCTTTGCAAAGTCTAGCCAGATAGATTTCCCATTTGGGCCCTTCCATGCAACATTGTGTTGTTTGGCAGTGCCCAGCTGGCTAACCAATTTTGGCATCAACATCTTCAAGATTTCCTTTTCCTCTAAACCCTTGCTATCAGAAAAGGATTGGAAACCTTTTTCAGATCACTAAATCACTGCTAAAACTAAATGTGTTAGTTTTACTCCTGGTAGTATTTATTTTATTTTATTTTATTTTATTTTATTTTAGCAAAGAATGGTGCCTTAAATGAGACACCTATTTCAAACATTAGAACTTAAGACACAGCGAGCAAAGGAAGGCATTTACTTTTGGGATGAAAGGTGCTCCTCCTCTGTCCCCCTGAAATTGCATCTACTATCTTTCTCTGAGTCTAGAAGTTTGGAGCCTCTTCCACCTTTCCTTCTTTTAGTATTGAAGGGCAGTACATTTACTAAGGTTGTTTTGGTCTCTCTCAGAAACCATCACAGTGGAGTCAGAAGAGAGTGAACAGGCCAAGGAAAGGTGAGTGCTGACCCTACCACACTATTGAAAGTGATCTGATTCCCAAGGGCTCTCTCTATAACTTGAATTGGCTTATGTCTGAGACATACAGAGACCCCAGCAAACACGGACTGATGAAGGAGAGGAACGTGAGACTAGTTAGGACCTGGAAAAAATTGTCCCAGCTGTAAATGGATGACAGGCTGTCCAATGTACAGTGTTCAAGGGGTATGGCAAGTTCAGTCATGGTCAAGTAACAAATCAATATCAAAGGGGTCTGATTTGGTGAACATGGGCTGCATCTTATTCACCATGATAACCCCAGTACCTAGTACAGTGCCTGGACTAGTGGGTGTCCTCTATGTGTGGAATGAATAAACGAGTAAGTGAGGAGTGATAACGTGTTTCCTCTAGCCTCTATGCCTTTGCATCTGTTATGCCATCTATTTGGAATATTTTTATTTTTATTTTATTTTTTTATTGTTAAATTTATTGGGATGACAGTGATTAGTAAAAAGTACATAGGTCCCAAAGGTACAATTCTATAGTACATGGTCTATGTGTTGCATTATGTGTTCACCACACAGAGTCAATTTTCTTTCCATCACCATATATTTGGTTCTCCTTCCCTCCTCCCTCCCTGCTTTCTCTCAGATAACCACTAAATTATTTACTATGTCCATAAGGTTTTGTTTGTTGCTTTCAGTTTTATATTCCACATATGAGTGAAGTCATATGGGTCTTAGCTTTTTCTGTCTGGCTTATTTCACTTAGCATGATGATTTCAAGGTCCATCCATGCAAATGGCAGTATTTCATTCTTTCTTATAGCTGAGTAATATTCCATTGTATGTATGTACCACAGCATTTTTTTAAAGATTTATTTTATTTTTTGAGAGAGAAAGTGAGAGTGAGAGAGAGAAAGAGAGAGAAGGGAGAGCCCAGAGCAGTCGCCGCAGTTGTACATCATTAGTTGTGACATAGTTTCATTCCACACAGGTGGATGTGGGGCCATGCAGAGCAGAAACCAAACTGGGGGCCGTCCACAAGGGAGGCATACTCCAGTTCATCATATGGGTCTGCACAGGCTGGGGTCAGGGCCAGGACTCAATCCCTGGACCTTGGGGCTGCAGGACTAGCATCCAGCCTATCTTGGTAGCCCCCATGTACCACAGCTTTTTTATCCAGCCATCTATCAAAGGGCACTTCAGTTGTTTTCATGACTTGGCCACCATGAATAGCACTGCAATGCTCATTATGATACCTATGTCTTTATGGACTAAGGTTGTCAAATTTGGGGGGTAGATACCCAGAAGGGGGTTCACTGGGTCAGTATTCTTCTTGCCACTTCTTCACCTCATTCTTTAGATCTTGGCTCAAGCAGCACTTTCTTAAACCCTTCCCAAACTAGATTACATCAGCCTATTACAGTGTCATGTGGATCCCTATCCTTTTTCCTTCATAACACCAAGTATGCTTACAGATCTGTGTAATTATCTTATTAAACTCTATGAACTGAACTAAACTCTATAGAGGGCAGGGATCATACCAGTTAAACTCATCACGAGGCTGCTAACACGAAACACAATGCCTGGAATATAGTAAATGCTGAATAAATATTTGTTTAAAGAATAAATGTATGCCTGAAGGAATGCATGAAGATTCCTGGTGATCAGTTCTTTTACAACATGATGTGATCAGATTGTCCATACCTCCATCCCCCTTCCCCAACCCTGCCCCTGCCGTAGAAACTGGACTTGTCAAGAATGTCAAGGCTTGGGGAAGCTGGGATGGCTCACCAGGTTAAGCGCTCACTTTGTAGCCCCAGGGATGGAGGATCAACTCCCAGCCCCAGCAAGTGTGGACCCACATACTGAACTGGGGTGTGCTTCCCATGCAGGAGGTCCCAGATCAGTTCTCACCACCACCCCCAGTTCCACCCTGGGCTCAAGGGGGTTGCCTCCCATGCGAGAGACCCCCCAGCCCAGTTCCTGCCCTGTACAGCCCCGCCCACCTGTGTGGAACAAAACCCCGAAAACTGATGATGTACAACTATAGAGACTGCCTCTGGGCCCTCCCCCTTTTTTCTGTCTCTCTCTATCTCTGTCAAAAACAATAAAATAAATCTTTTTATTTTTACCGTACTTTTCGCTCCATAAAACACACTTTTCCCCAAAAAAAGTGGAGGGGAAAGTGTGTGCGTCTTATGGAGCAAAAACTGCAAAAAAGAGTGCACGTTGGGGACCTTAATGATGCTGTGGGGAAGCCTGCAGCCAGATCAGAAAGCAGGGACTGCGTGGAAGGAGAGCGGGTCCAGGCAGGAAACTTGCAATTCCATGGTGGCAGCATGGAGAAGCGGTCAGGCCAAGAAGGAGGAGATCATACAGAGGAGGAGGGAAGGCTGCAAGCAAGGAGTGAGTGCTCTTGCTGGCTGTGTTATCGCCGCGCTGATTGGAGAAGAGTTTGTAGTAGGCGGCGTTTCCTAGTAGACAGCGGGGACTGCTGTTCACTTTACATGGTTCAAATGTTATTCTGTTATAGTTTATTAAATATTTTATTACACTATTTGGTTCTTTTTTTTTTTCCTGTTTTCCTCCTCTAAAAAATAGGTGCGTCTTATGGTCAGGTGCATTTTATGGAGCGAAAAGTATAGTATTTATTTTTATTTTTATAATAAAAATAAATAAATAAATAAATTTATAATGATAATTAATTAATTAATTAATAATATAAATAAATTATTTATTTGTTTTTATTTATTTTATTATAAAAATAAAAAGATTTATTTTATTGTTTTTGGCAGAGAAAGACAGAGAGACAGAGAGAAATACAGAGACAGAGAGAAGGGGGAGGGCCCAGAACAGTCTCCATAGTTGCACATCATTGGTTTTTCCACATAGTTTCATTCCGCAGGTGGGCATGGGGCTGCACAGGGCAGGAACTGGGCAGGGGGGGTCTCACCCCAGTGAGAACCGAACTGGGGGCACTCTCCAGTTCAGCATATGGCTCCGCATGGGCTGAGGCTGGGATTCGATCCTCAGTCCCTGGGGTTGCAAAGCGAGAGCTTAACCCACTGAGCCATCCCGGCTTCCCCAAAATAATCTTAAAAAAAAAAAAAAGAATATCAAGGCTCTGGTTTCATTTTCATAGGGTCAAAGCAATCATTAGAGAAGCCCCCAGAATGCCCAGCACTTATTTGGAAACACCAGCTACTATGAGTCTAGAGATCCTGGATGGTGAGCCTGGAAGCTGAGATCTTGCCAGCCCTGTCCGTCTAAGTTCAGAAATGGTCCAGGGAGGGCAGCAGGGACAGGGGCAGGGGCAGGGGCAGACAAAAATAAAAGGTAGCTATTGAAGGAAGCATGAATGGTGTTTCTCCACCTTTCTCTTCAGTAGTTTGTTTCCCCTTGTTGCTATTGCAATGATCCTTTATATTCTGCCCTGTCATTGAAATCAAGAAAAAGAAAGTGACTCTACTGTGAAATCTTACCTAAATCTCTTTTCTGTTTTTCCAGAGTAGAAAACCATGTACCTGAAAGATCTGATGAAGCCCAGTGTGTTATTGACACATCAAAGACAGCCTGAGGTGATAAAAGTGTACACATTTTTAACTAAAGAGTATAGTCCATGACTATTTTTCTATATTTTTCTTTACAAGTTTTTGACTGACCTTTTTATTGACTCTCTAAACCTTCCCAGAAGGCAAGAAAATATTAACATGGATCACAGTGGGGGCTCCAGGACTCCCTCTCAGTGAAACAGCCTCCCTAGAAAGCCAGCTCTGCTCCCTACGCCAGGAGTAGCTTTCAGCTGCCTCTTTTCATTTCAGAGCAAGTGGGACAAGCCCACCTGACTGGCTCCTGGATCAGGAATAACGTTTAGGAATAACAACTCTTGTTTCAGATTTGGCGTCTTTTCTTAAATTTACAAATTACGTCTTCTGTAGAAGTCTCATTTCCTGGAACAGTGGCTTTTGCCCACTGTGAGTTCTAAGTCAGTGAGTTCCTCAATCCACCTGGTATATCTGTGACTGAACACCTACCTCCTCAGTCTGATTGGGAGCTTCATACCTTATGGCTTTTTGATGTTAATATTAACATTTGAAAATATAAAGAAATGTGTGCTATATATAATAATGTAATTACTATGCCCTGAGAAAAGCCTACCCTCTGCCAAATGAGCAGACAAATTTAAAATCTGGGAAACTGGAAGAGATGGAGATGGAACAAGCTCTGGATCCTAGAGCCATTTCTATGTGGCCTGTTGCTAATATCAAGGAAGTTCCACATAGCCAACAAGATATTGATAAGTTTTAGCAGAGAGCACTGGAGAAAGCAGGATCGTGTGCATTGTGAACCCTGCTTCTCTTGAAAAAATTGACTGAGGTGATAGCCTGGGGCAACTGTGAAAGTGCCAACAAGATTACAATACACAGAAGAGAGAGAAAGAAAAGGAAAGATCTTGACCAACATAAATGCATGTGAATGTCCACTCTGTCCAGTTCTACAACAAGCCTTGGGACAAGCAACAGATGGGCAGTCAGTTCAAATGGCTGAGAGACAAAGAGCTGGAGTTAAATTAGGAAGAACAGGATGTAAACTATCCAGAGGCCGACTTCGCCTGCAGATGCCCTAAGGAGATTTCAGCTGGCCCAGAACAGTGGTAGTGAATTTGTGTCTGAGGACTGTCTATGGGTGTCATTCTCAGCAACAGAAAAGCTGGGTGCAAGGGAGGAATATACTAGCCCAATACAAATGAATTAGGAGACCCAGGCTTTAAAGCAACATCACTAAGAAATGGGGCAGCCTCAGTCCAAACCTGAAGAGAACTTTGGGAAACCCAAGTTACAGAAATTGTTCTGTAGACCCTACAGGGCTGTAGAGAACTGTGCTAGCAATGCTTGTCCTTGTAATATTACCATTTGTGTGTTCTGCCCTGCTCCTGCCTTAGACTCTAAGCATTTTGCTAGTTCCTAACAAGTTTTCTACAAAGTAGTTGTCAATAAATTTTTATTAAATTGATTAAAAAGCCTACATTTCTGCTTTTCTTTCAGCAGTATTACTCAACCCTTATAGTCTGCTGTTACTTTCTCTGTTTTCCTAATGTACTTCCTTCCTCTTAACGTCTCTATGGTAGCCACATTCTCTAGTTACCCTAGCTAGCTCATCCCAAACCCTTTCCTCTTCCCTTTTGCCTAAGCACTGTGTGGAAAAGGGGGGGGGGCACTAATAGAAGTCTATGTGATTATCTTAGTAATGAGACATAAAAGATCAGGTAAGAGAGGTCGTTTTTGAGGACAACTAGGAAATTTGGAGTTAAGGCAGGGATACCTGCCTTTCAGTTTGTCACCTTTTATACTGTGTAATTTTTAAATTATGTGCTTGTATATACGCTGACCAAAGGCTAATGTAAAAGTATTCCTTAAAACTACCTTGATTATGAAATAAATTTATATAACTGTATTATATATTTGAGTTGCTAAGGAAATAGATCTCAAAAGTTCTCATCACAAGAAAAAATAATTTGTAACTATGTGTAGTGATGGATGTCAACTAAACTTTGTGGCAATCATTTCATAGTCATTATGTCATATATCAAGTCATTATGTTGTAAACTAAAATTAATCCTTATATGTGAATTATAGCTCAAAAATAAATGCAGAGAAATTTCAGAAAAAAAAAGAAAATTGTCTAGGCTGTGTGAGTGCAGAAGGTGACTGACTAACTTCTTCACCAATGGATCCTAAGCACCTAAAATAGTAGCTCAAAGTGATTTATTTAAAGCTTGAATGAAACATTAATATGTTTCTGGTAAAGACATCCCTCCTTTGCATATTAAATTATCTATACCTTCTATGTTCCAAATCTGGGGAAAAGAAAGTAAAAAACGGTTAAAAGAGGTCATTAGGTTTAATAACAGTACTAACATTGCTGGTGTTTACCTTGTACCAAGGACTCTTCTAAGCCTTTAAAGTCATCATCCCATTTAATTTTCATAATGTCCCTGTGATGTTGGGATTGGGATATGATACCCATTTTGCTGATGAGAAAACCTAGGCACAAAGCAGCTTACCCAAGGTCACCAACTTAGTAAGTGGCAGAACTAGGGAAAATTTCGCAAAGCATCACCCCTCCACGTTATTTCCCAGCCTCACGCTTTCTGGCCTTGGAAGAGACCGCATTTGGGTTGGTTGTAGATTGAGTGCCTATACCACATCGTGCACTATCCTACCTCAGCCTCCAAGGTGGTGACTCCACAGGATCCACCCCTGAGTTTTCCAGAAGCCACTCCATCAGCTCATAGGCCAGAAGCAATGGATGCTAAGGCTCATGATGTGACTTAGTGAAAATGAGTTTTTGGTCAGAGGGCAAGTAAGCTACAATTGCTACCTCAAAATCTTCTACCTCTGCTTCTGCCACTTATTGTTCTTCTGTGATTCATTCTGAAAACATTTCACCCACTCCGTGCCCTCACGTTTGTGTAACCCAAGCTAGAAAGCAGAGTCATCTCTGACTACTGCCCTCCGACCTTTCCCTCAACACCCGCTGCCTACCTCCATCGTACTGCCACATTTGGTCATCACCGGCTAGGCAAGGGTCCCTCCAGCTTTAGCATCCACCCCTTCTTTTCTCAGTCAGGCCCTTATTTCCTTGTGTTGAGAACACGACAATCACCACCCAACTGACCCCAGTCTACAATCTCTCTTACATTACCATCTGAAACCTCAAAATGAATGAGGTAAATAGTGAAAGGAAGATCTCCTTCACATTCTTTTTTCTAACCACACAGAGGCTACTCCAGTCTCTAGCTTCTTATGTATCTTTCCATAGACACACGATACCTACATATAAGTGTATGTGTATATATTGTGGATATACAAGGGCTGTCCGGAAAAAAAAATCCAACCATTAATGCCTCTATTTTTCATATTACATGGCTGGATACTTTCCAGACAGCCCTCACATATATATTTTTTAATGTGTCAGTTTTCAATCTCACCCATATGCCAGCATTAATATAAAATTTATAATAAAAGTAAGGTTTTATTGGCTTTTACCATGGCTACCTATTCACTCCAGGAGGAAAAATACATACAAATACAGTCTTGCACTGTCTTAGACACAAAATGTCAAAACTGCCCCAATCTGAACAAGTTATACTATAGGTCTGGAGTTGGGTCTCCTATTTCCTGCATTTCATCTATTTGTCTTTCTTGACTCACTCCCTCACTTTGGTTGTACATATCCACCAGTAGCTTTCTGAGGAAGGATACGTGAAAAATAAATTTAATGAGATCGTGTGTGTCTAAAAATGTCTTTATTCTACTCTATTTAACTGATCATCTGGCTTGAAATAGAATTTGGGTTAGAAATTATTTTTATTGTCTCCAGCTTCCAGTGTTGCTTTTATAATATTCGTATTTTGATTCTTTATCTTTTTATGAGAAAGCTTTTAGGACCTTCTCTTTATCCTCACTGCTCTTAAATTTTGTAATGAAGTGCCTGTTCATCCACTGTGATCAGAACTGAGGTGTCCTTTTGTAACTAGAAACCTATACCCTTTACTCAAGTGAAATTTTCCTAAACTGTTTCAATGATTATTTTTCCCCTTTATTTCTCTAGTCTGTCATTCCAGGGTATTGGATTTCAATGTCAGATTTCCTAGGCTGATCTTCCTGTTTTCTTATCTTTCAGCCTTTTTTTCCATCCTTCTGTCTTTTATTTCTTAAAGATTTCCAGGGGTGCCGGGATAGCTCAGCAGGTGGGTGCTGGCCTCACAATGGGTTCTATTCCCGGCTCCAATGGCTCAGTGGGTTAAACACTCCTTTGCAGGCCCAGAGACTGAGGATTGAATCCTGGCCCCAGCCTGTGTGGATCTATATGCTAAACTGGGGTGTGCTTCCCATGTGGGAGGCCCCCAGCCCAGTTCCTGCCCTGCACGGCCCCCACCCACATGTGTGGAACAAAACTATGTGGAAAACTGATGATGTGCAACCATGGAGACTGCTCTGGGCCCTCCCCCTTCTCTCTGTCTCTGTCCAAAACAAAAACAAACAAACAAAAAAGTTATTCCTGGCCCCAGCCTATGAAAACCCCATGCATGTGCTGAACTGCGGCACAACTAGAAATCACCAAGATGGTTCAGCAGCAAAAGTTCCCTCCTCATGCAGGAGGCCCTGGTTCAATTTCCGCCCCATGTGACCCCACATCCACCTGTGTGGAATGAAACCATGTCACAACTAATGATGTACAACTATGGAGACTGCTCTAGGCCTCCCACTTCTCTCTTTCTCTCTCTCTCCCCCTTACCTTCTTTCAAACAAGAAAATAAATCTTTTTTAAAAGATGATTTCTTCAACTTTATCTTCTGATCTTTGTTGTGTTTTTTAGTTTCTGCTATATTTTAATTTCCAAGAGCTCTTTTTGTTCTCCAAATGATTCTTTATCAAAGGAGCCAGTTCTTAATGGTTGCAATATCTCTAAAGATATTAATAAGTTATTTGTTTATGTTTTATTTTTCCTACATTGTCTCTGTATTCTCCAAGTTGTTTCTTTCTATTTATTTGCTTTGTTCTATATCATCTAAGTTGGACACTTCCTCAGATGTCTGATGACCCTTGATTATTCACGATTAAGAAATAGGAACTAAAAATTTGTTTGGAAGATCCGAGTCTATGGCTGGCTTGCTAACTTGAGCTTTGTTATAAGGGATCTGGGTGGGCCTTTATTGCTAAACCATCTTTAGGTCTATCCTCTTGGGCTGTAGTTTTGCCTAGAAGGGAGAAATCTGGCTATCAGCATTTGGAGAATCAAGTGAGAGAAGAAGTGGGGTGAGGGGGCTGTGGGGGAGGGTTGTTAGTGGTAAGGTCTCTGCAGTCTTTATTCAGTATGTATAAATTTGCTTAATCCATGTGTTTTCAGTATGGTAACTCCATCTTCAAATATGTAAGATGTCTTTCAATTCAAACACTTTCTGCTTTACCTCCTCCAGAGAACAAGACTAGACTTCTGCCAGGATAGGAGAGGAAAATTGTCCTGTAGTATGAAGTGAGAAAGGACGGCTCAGCTCTAACTGCTTCTCAAACAACCTTTACCCAGTCTTCTTTATTTCAGCTCATATCTTTCACCCCAATCTTCATCCTCAATTGGTTACCAATCCTGCCTGTTCATGAGGTTTTTGATAATTCTGGGGTATAAAATGGGTTGTGTCTTGGGTTTTCCAACTGGTAGATAAGGTTTGGCTGTCCTGCCTTGCTAAGTTATTTACTATTCATCCAACTACCTTTCAGATTCTAAGCTGTTGTCTTTTTTCTTATTTTTATACTTGTTAAATTTTTCCATTTAAGTTAAAAAATCATTTTTTCTGTAGTTTTAGTGGACTTTCAGGAGGTGATGGAATTAGATATGTATATTTATTCTGCCATCTTATCTGGAATGCCACTACTCAAAGTTTTCAAGAACTCTACTATTGACTACCCTCAGCCTAAAATCCAAAGTCATCAACAACACAACACAAAACTGACTCTCTACCAATCTTATTTCCTCCTCTTATATTGGAGAAACATGATCCTTCCAGATTTAGCTACTAATCATTTCCAAAATATACTTATATTATTTGGGTTTTTGAATCTATGGTCTTCTGGAATATTTCTCCCCATCTCCCTCTGCTTATCAGACTCTTGTTCATCTTGAAAGCCCAGCTCAAATACCACTGCCTCTGTTGATCCACGTATGTCACTATCCAGGCTACACACAATGACACCATATCCTTGTGATCAAAGAACACCCATTACAGCCATAATTCATTCCTGTCCCAACACTTTCTTTCCCCACCAAACACCATGACTCTGTCTATTGTTTAATTTATAGACTAGCTTCAGGTTTCCCTAGGGGAATGTCAAGCTACTAAATAAATAAGTGTTCTTCTGTTGTGCACAGCCTTTTTTGTAAACCCCTTGGTCTGGGCAGTTTCACGTTCTCCATGCCAACTGCTTACCAACAATCTCAGCTTTCAACTACCCAATTGTCCTTGCCACACCATTTAGACCTGACAATCAGCTTCTCCTCCCAACTTAGAATTTTAGTTTCCCCCTTTAAATGTGACCTAGAACACACCCTAAAAAACCTGCCTTTGGCCACCCAGGATAATCATCTCCCCACCCATCTCAGCTTTCAGAACCCACTATTTCAGAGCATTCATACCAGGAAACAGGATTTTTGGAGTACATGGCCCTACACAGCAGATAGAAGTATGCCCTGTATCTATCTCTCAAATTTAATAGACATCCTTATTAACTAGAGTCAAACCTCTTTTTGTGAATTCATATAACTTTAGAGTTTAAAAGAAGCCAAACAGTCCTTGTCCCCCACGGGGGACTGAGGAAGGGTCGGTACCACAGGAATTGGGAAGCAGGGTCTGGAGAGATAGGAAATGGAAAACAAAGACTCACTCAGAGATGGTGGGTGGTGGCAAGGTTAAAGCACAAAAGAAAGAAAAATGTACATTTGAGGCAACATTTCTGAACCTCTAAGTTTGTCAGCATGTAACATAGGCAGTTATCTCTGTTCCTTATCCATGTCTTAAGAAAATATTTTTCTTAAGAAAAAAGTTTCTGTGAACAAGTATTAAGGATAAAAGACATGACAATGAAAATAAAATTAAATTAAAAAAAAAGCATGATAATGAAGAAAATGAAAAAGAGATCAGAGTCAGTAGTTTTTATGTCTTATGAGGAAGCACATGTTTCCCACTTCTCAAATTATTTCTTATTAATCTAGACTTTTGATTGCAGTGATCAATACTTTTTTAGTGGACGAGGAGAGAAAATTACATCTCAATATTTGTAGGACCCTATACCCGTAGGATATAAATCAGAATCACCAAGTTGGAGGAACCACAGATGCTGTGTCTTGGGTCAAGGCTGTCTACTAATGATGTTTTCAGAAAAAAAACTAAATACCCTCCCCTTCCACACTCAATTATGTCGTTCCCTATTCATATATACATAAGAATAATAAAGTGGTTTTTTATAAACAAGTGTAACTTGATGACAATTTGAGTGTTCAGTGCTTTTTCAATGTATTTTATCATAAAGAGAGCCTTCTAAAGTATATATATGAACTTCTTTCAGAAAGCAGCTCTCCGCCCTGGCAGTGGTGCTAGCTCAATACTACTCATAGCATGTGGCAAAGTGGCTTTTTCCCCCATAATCAAATTGTGTATCATGGTTTCTGGATTAAAAGCTATGAACTTGTAAGTTTCCTAACTATATAGAGTACAGATCAAAATGTCACTAAGTTATCCTAACGGTCTATTAGAACTGGAATAAGTGTAAAAACAACCATTTTATGTGGCAAATGAAAACAGAGAGAAGAGGGATCCACTGAACATCAAAGAGAGCTGTGACCAGAACTCAGGCTCCCGATCTTCAGACCAGGGTGCTCTCCACCTTTGTTGCCTGCTCATTCTTTCTGCTATAACTGGAAGAGCTGAGAGGTGGGAGTCAACAGAGTGGAAAGCAGGAAGAGCACAGGCTTTGGGTCAGATAGACCTGACACCGCCATCATTGGCATGGGACCTTGGGCAAATTCCTTAATCTTTCTGACTCTCAATTTCCTTATGTGGAAATGAGGGTTAATAATACCTACATACCTCGTGGGATCAAGGGCATTCCAACAGATATGAGACTTAGACAGTTGAGAAGAAAAGAGGAGAGGAGAGGGGTAGAAAGGAAGGGGGGAGAGAAACCTCAGCGAACGTGTCATTGTACAGTTTGTTATAGCACGGTGGGGTTGTGGATGATGAAGGAGCATTAGTAGTGGGAGAATGAGAACAGGAAGCCATCATGGAGTAGTAGGGTGGGGCGGGTGTGTATTCTTTCATATAACACTCAGCCCAGAAATCCCTCCACATCCTGTGTGACGACCAGAAATCTTTCTACAACTCCTCCTACGTCAACATCACTTGAAGTAGTTTCTCAACAACTCAACCCAGGGACTAAGATGATTCATGCAATCCCTTTTGCATGTGAGATTTTTCCTTCCTTTGTGTCTGAGGCCCAAACCATCTTTCTAAGGTATTCCTTATCCTCCCTTTCTCAAGATTATTTTCAGGGATGCCGGGATGGCTCAGCGGTTTGAGCGCTCAGCTTGCAACCCCAGGGTCCGAGGATCAAATCCCCGCCCTGGCCCATGGGGACCCATATGCTGAACTGAGGTGGGCCCCCAGTTCGGTTCTCACCAGGGCAAGCTCCGTGCAGGAGGTCCCTGGCCCAGTTTCTGCCCTGTGCAGCCCCATGCCCTCTGTGGAGTGAAACTATGTAGAAAACCAATGACATGCTACGGTGGAGACTGCTTTGGGCTCACTCTCTCTTTCTTTCTCTCTCTCTCTCTGTCAAAAACAATAAAAATAAATCTTTAAAAAAAGATTATTTTCAGACCTTCAATAATACCTACTTCTCTGTCAAGGTATCAGAGAGTTCTGTCCTTACTAAATATAACATAAAACTCTAAGCAATCAGGCTGAAATAAAAAGAGGATCCCTCATGAGCCAGGGACTCCCAGCTAAGATTTTGAAAGACCTCTGTCTTAGGAGGCAGTCATGCAGAGGGCCGTTTGTTGGACAAAAGGGTGTGCAAATTAGAAGCAGGAATACTGGTTAGGAAGTTGGCCCAGTCGGCCCATCCAAGTATGGCATTTCTAAGGAGCTGAGGTAGAAGAAACCTCCTGATATTTGCAGATTGGATCCTGGTCCCAGGCTCATCAGACCGCAGGCAGGGCCAAGTAGACTCCACTACAGCAGCAGACCCGAATGACAAGGACATGGAAACTTAAAGGAGTTGCCTTAGGAGAAATGAACCGCAGGAGTTCTCTGTACTCAATCAGGAGAGGAAATAAATCCTAAAATACAATGTTGAAAAAGCTAGATGATTCAGGCATAGCTAGCTGACCGAAAATAATATTATACATCACAATGTCTGATTTAGTCACCCAGTCACCCAGGTGAAAAGATATTTTTCTATATCATAGACCCAGAATGGGTTTAGGGCAAAGGTTGATTTTAGATTAGAGACTAGAGACACTGAGCAGGAAGCAGAGGCTCTTTGCTTCCAGATCACTGGCCACCAAGTAATTACAACTCTTTCTTAAATTTCTATTTGCAATACAGAGCATGTACCTAAAGTTTAAAACATGCCAGGGTATGTGTGCCATACTGACCAGTAGCACAAACTAGTTACATGCTGTTTCCACCAGTCCGCCTGCCACTTTTTAACTGCACACGTCAAGTACTTTCCCTCAGGCATCAGGCTTCACAAACTCTGTAAGAACAAACATGTGAGCTGTGTCCACTTGATGGGAAAGCAAGTCCATTCCATTAAAAGAAAAAGAAAAAGGAAAAGCCAGCCCAAATAATCAAATCAGTCCTTTCATATTTTTCTTTTTAATCAATTTACTAATTTTTCATCTAGTTTTCAATTTATTTATTGGACTTTTGTTATCAATTTAAAAAAGAAAGAAAAGAAATGCTTTTTTTAACATTAAAAATAAATCTGTTCCTGTGTCCAAACCAGCCACGCGTATTAACATGTGTGAATGTCCTCAAGACTTAAATATTCTTGGATGAAAAAAAAAAAAATTCTGCAGCAAGACTTAAAGACACAAGATGGTAGATTAATAAGAATTTTAAGAATTATTTTTCTCCATGAGTAATTGCTTATCTCCAGAACTTAATAGAAATGATTGCCAGCAGAAAATGTAGGTAAATTATAAAGAAAGTCTTGCAATTGTGCATTGGAAATAATTGTGAAATTTTCCTAAACCTACATAAGGGAATGGCGTGGCATCACTGTTATTGTCATTGTCATCATCATTGTCATCATCATCATCGTTGATATTTATTGAGCACATCATGTGCCAGGAACTATGTTAAAGAGCTTACATATTTTGTCTTGGGAAGAAGAAAATAAGGGTGTTCCTCTTGCAGAAGTTTAAAAGCTCATTTTAAGAAAAGAAGAAACAATCAAAAAGAAAGTAAAAGAAAGTAAGATAGTATGAGAATTTAGAGAAGATTTTTAAAAATTATGAATGTAGCAGAAGAGTAACAAAGTATATTGTTGGGGAGGTACGATGTGAACCTAAACTGTGCTACATACACTAAGACTCTGGTGTAAGTGATCATGAAGAGAGAACTGGTGGCACTTGGAAATAACTTATCCTAAAGAAAGAGAGAATCCAGGAAGCCAGGATTGCTCAGTGGGTTAGGCGCTCACTTTGCAGCCCCAGGGACCAAGGATCGAATCCCAGCCTTGGCCCGTGCAGACCCATATGCTGAACTGGGGAGGGCCCCCAGTTCAGTTCTCACCAGGGCGAGATCCTGGCCCAGTTCCTGCCCTGTGCAGCCCCACTCACCTGTGGAATGAAACTATTTGGAAAAACCAATGATGTGCAACTATGGAAACTGTTCTGGGCCCTCCCCCTTCTCTCTGTCTCTCTCTCTCTGTCAAAAACAATAAATAAATCTTAAACACACACACACACACACACACACACACACACACAAACAGAGAATCCAGGTATAGATATTTGATTCAGAAATCAGAACTGCTGTCAAAAGGAGTAAGCAGATCTTGAGGAAAGTGAATATCTGTCACCCAGCTTATTATCTGACTGATGTTTAACTTTAAGAAAGCAGAGCCAACAGATCAATCATGGCGATGTCAGGCAGGTCCCTCCAGCCACTCCAGAAAAAAAATGGGCTCCTGGGCTCTTCAGTTACACTAGCCAATAAATTGCTTATTTCAGTCTCCCTGTCCTTCTCTCCTCCCACCCCTTTTTTTATTTCTCAAGTTTAGGCTGAACAGGTATGCCATTTTATTTTTTTTATTATTATTATTATTTTTAAATATTTTATTTATTTATTTTTGACAGAGAGAGAGAGATATAGAGACAGAGACAGAGAGAGAAGTGAACTAGGGGAGCTCCCCAGTTCAGCATATGGGTCCGCACAGGCCAGGGCCAGTATTCGAACCCCGGTCCCCGGCGCTGCAAAGTGAGCGCTTAACCCACTGAGCCATCCCGGCTTCCCCAAGTATGCCATTTTAAATGGGACAGAAAACAAAGGTTTTATCTCATTGTTTTCTGTCCAGTTTCAAACAGTACATCTATCTGGTCAGCCTATGAGTCAAGTTGGTTTTATTCCTTATGTCAGATTTTCTGTTCTAGACAACAAAAATATTCCTAACTGATACATCATAGAATAGAAAAGGCTTGCCCCAGTTGAGTCCAAAGGCATAATCAGTATTTTCAGGCCACTCTCTTTCTCTCTCTAGCTTAAAAAAAAATTATTTTATTACTTGAGAAAAGGTAAGAGAGTGAGAGAGAGAATGGGGGAGGACCCAGAGTAGTCTCCATAGTTGCACATAATTAGTTGTGACATGGTTTTATTCCACACAGGTGGATGTGGAGTCGCATGGGGCGGGAACCAAACCGGGGGCCTTCTGCATGGGAGGTGAGAATCTTTGACGCTGAGCCATCCAGCAGTTACCAGTTGTGCCACAGTTCAGCATATGGGGTTGCAAGGGCTGGGGTGAGAAATTGAACCCCAGACCAAGGGATTGCAAGGCAAGCACTCAACAGCTGAGCTATCCTAGCATCCCCTCTAGCATTATTTTGGCTTAGGTTTTCTTTGCATGTTGATGCTTTCAGCACTGCTGGGAAAGATGTCCACAGCAGCCTTAGCATCTTTTCTGTTAGCACCAGCAGAAATATCCTTGAGAGGATGCAAATTGGGTTGTTTAGGTCCCAAATTCATCCCTGAAGCAATCACTACAGCCAGGGATTTTTGACCTTATTAAACAGTCCCAAGTATCAGTTCTCCCCTGGCCCCTCCCCCAATCCTAGGGGAATGGAGTCAACCAAACTTAAACACACGGAATGGAGAAAAGGGGGGCTGTGATGGTTGGTGTTGGCAACTCACTGGGGTTCCCTTTACCTGGCCAGCAACCCATTCTCCAGATGCTGTGAGTGTTGACTGATAACCCACAGCTGCCCTCTTCCTGAACCTTGCCCTTCATCAAACAGGAACCTTCTCCCCTAATTCTATCTTTATGAGCATTTAAATTTTTATTTTATCGTGATTTTTTAAATTAATTTTAACTGATTTAAAACATTGCACTAAAATAGATTACTGAGTTTTCTGGCAGCCCTCGAAGTTTATTCTGTTCCCCTGAGCCTAGCCCTGGCCCTGGAGAAGCTGAACTGCAACCCTCTGCCACGCCCTCTGGGGGCAGACCTCAGCTGCTAAGGAACTGGTTGTAGGGATGCAAAGATTGGTCCCATTGCCTCAAAATAGGTCTAACTCTGCAGCATAATTTGTGTTCTAGAGCTCCCCAGGGAACCAGAGTCTCCAGCTTGTCTCCAGCTTGTCTCCAGCTAGACCACATCCTTGCTGGGTTTTATTCCTGCTCTATTCCTGACAGCCTCACTCTCTTTTCCTGAGAGCATTCCTGGCAAGTCACTTGGATAAGGTTCCATCTTCAACTTGGCTTCTAGGGAAAACTACCCAAGACAGGTGATACCAGGAAGGGTCCTAGGAAGTAAAAACTACGGGTGAGATTTTACAGTTGGATTACTCACCAGTTGGATGACAATAAGGACTAGATTTTTGCCTAGATGTTGTGGTAGTGGATTGCTAAGACTTACCTGCAGTGAGCTAGAATGGGATAGAGGAATGAGGGGATGTACTCACTTGTACAATGTCATGGCATGAAAGTCACCTGGAAATTCCTTAAAAATTCTTAAACTTAGACCATACCTAAGACTAATTACATTACAATTGCTGAGGGATATGACACAGGAGTCAGTGTTTTTAGTAGCCCTTGGGTGATTTCCTTGTGCTGACAAAAGTTCAGGAATTATTGTGTAAGGCCATTGAAAAGTAAGGGAGCAATAACAGTAACTGTAAGAAAAGACTATGGAATTGAATAGCTCTTGGTAATCACCTTCAATTCTTTGCAGAAAGAAAGTCAAAGCTCTATTAACCAACAACTTTAAGCAGCGAACAAGTCTGAGTATCTCCCTGACAGCACTTAAAAAGACACTCATTTCCTGTGGGGCTGTACAGGGCAGGAACCGGGCTGGAAGCCTCCTGTATGGGCCCCACCAAGAAATAAACTTGGGGCACACCCCAGTTCAGCATATGGGCCAGGGGCCAGGATTCAATCCTTGGACCCTGGGGCTGCAAAGCAAGCACTCAACCTGTCAAGCCATCCCGGCATTCTCACTGCATGGTTTTTAAATTGGATTGTTTATCTTTTTCTTTTTGATTTATAGGAGTTCTTTATGTATTCTGATTACTAATGGGTTTTTAGTCAATTGTATGTTATAAATATCCTCTCCTCTATAGTTCATCTTTTCGTTATTTATATTGTATCTTCTGATTAACAGATGTTCTTCATTTAATAGTCAAAAGCATCAATATTTTCCTTTATGATTAGTGTTTCTTATATTTTGTTTAAGAAATCAATCCCTCCAGTTAACATGAATATATTTTCCTCCTACTTTATCTTCTAAAATATTTTTGTTCTTCTTTTCACATTTAAGTACTATCTAGAATTTACTTTGTGTAGTAAATGTCACAGATAGATTTTTGTTTGTTTGTTTGTTTTTTAGTATGAATTCCCAATTTCCCAGCACTGTTTACTAAAAAAATCTACCCTTTCCCCTGCTGTGATATATTACCTCTATCATAAGTCACCTGTCCATGCTATGCATGGATCAGCTTCAGGCCTCTCTGTTTTGTCCATTTGTCCACTTACTATGCTTACACCAGTACTATACTGTTTACTATGGGCTTACTAAAAAATTTTCAAGTCTGGTTAAATAAGTACTCTCACTTTGTATCCTGACTGACTATTCATTGCTTGTCAAATTCCAGAAATGGATTTTTTTTAGTTTTGACTGCTATTATTACATTAAATCTGTGAATCAATTTATAAAGAATGAATATCTTTACAAAAATCATGTCTTCCATCCTGTGAACATAGAACTTCCCAATTATTTGTGTCTTCTTTAATGTCTTTCAATAAGGTGCTAAAATTTTCTCTATGGTGGTCATGCTCACTTGCTTATCTTTTGATAGACCTAATCCTTGGCACTTGGTGTGGCTCTCTCAGTTTAATTTCATGTGTAATGAGCTGTTGCTGTATACTGATTTTTGTATCCACCAAATTTTCTGAACTCTTTTATTAATTCTACTAAGTTATCAATAGATTTTTTTTCAGGTTTTCATACCTACATAATCATGTCATCTGAGACTAGTGATAGTTTTATTTCCTCTATTTTAATTCTTATACCATTTATTTCTTTCCCTTGCCTTACTATATTTGCTAGGGCTTTCAGTACAACACTGAATTGATAGCAGGCATTGTTTATTCTTGATCACAAAAACAGATGCTTTCTGATGTTTTCCCATCATGAAAAGTGTTTGTGGTGGATTAAATACATTTTTTTATTCCTAGTTTAAGAGATTTTTATATATTATTATAAATGGGTCTTGAGTGTTATCAAATTATTTCCTGTATCTTTTAGGACAATAATAGAATTTTATTTGTTATTCTATTAATGTAATAAATTGTAATAATGGGATTTCTAAATTATCCAACTTTATATTTCTAGGATAAAGGCATTTGGCCTTGATCCTTTTTATATATGACTGGAGTTGGCTACTTAATAATTTGGTTCCTGTTTATGCATCCATGTTCATACATGAGATTCTCTGGCAATTTTTCTTTCTGTACTGTCCTAGTCCAGTTGGGTATCAAATGTATATTAGCTTCAGATAATAACTTGGAAAAATGCCACTCTTTTTCTGTTTTCTGAAAGAGTTTGTGTCATACTGAAATTGTTTCCATATTGAATGTTCGATAGATTTTGCTAGTAAAACCACCTGTGCCTAGGCTTTTCTTAAAGATTTATTTTTATTGTTTTTAACAGAGAGAGAGAGGGAGAGAGACAGAGACAGAGAGAAGGGGGAGGGCCCAGAGCAGTTTCCATAGTTGCACATCATTGGTTTTTCCACATAGTTTAATTCCACAGGTGGGCGCAAGGTTGCACAGAGCAGGAACCGGGCCAGGGTCTCACCCCAGTGAGAACTGAACTGGGGGCACTCCCCAGTTCAGCATATGGGTCCGCAAGGGCCGGGGCCGGGATTCGATCCTCCGTCCCAGGGTTGCAAAGCGAGCGCTTAACCCACCGAGCCATCCTGGCTTCCCCACTAGGCTTTTCTTATAAGGAGATTTTTGACTACTGATTCTATTTTGTTAGTAGCACATGTATATTACTATTCAAGTTTATTTTCTTGAATCAGTTTTGGTCGTTATATTTTTCAAATATATTGACAAAGTTGTTTATAAAATCTTCTTCATATCCTATTAATGTATGCAAGATCTGTAGTAATGATGACTCCTTTTCATTCCTGACATAGGTTGTTTGTACCTTTATTTTCCCTCTCTCTACCCTCTACTCCCACGTCTCTCTCATGCATGCCCTCAGTTTCACCAGCAGTTTGTCAATTTTATTAGTCTTTTCTAAGAACTATTTTTTGGCTTTGTTGATCTTCTCTATTATATGTTTGTTTTCTAGTTCATTTATTTCTGCTTTTATATTCATGCTTATATTCATTTATTTCCTTTTACTTTCTTTTGGTCTATTTTGTTATTTATTTTCTAACTTCTTGAAATCAGTGATTCAGCCATTGGTCTTCATGTGTTCTTTTCTGATCTACTTACTTAAGGATAATGTTTCCCTCTAAAAACTGCTTTAATTGTAAAGTAAAGCTGTGCAGTACTTTCATTATTGTTCAGTTCAAAATATTTTCTAAATTCCATTTTATGATTCATGTGTTATTTATACATGTGTTTTTCATTATCTAAACATTGTAAATTTCCTAGCTTTTTATTTTTATTGCTATTTTTTTAACCAATTTTTAGCTTAATTACACTGTGGTCAGAGAACATGATTCTCATGATTTCCAGTCTTTGATTATTAGGTGCATTACAAATTTTAAATTGCAGTATCTTCCTGGTAAATTAAGCCTTTTTTTGTCATTGAGTTATTCTCATTACATGCAGTAATTCTCTTTGCCTTTAAGTCTATTTTTGTGTGATGTTAATTAACCACATCAGCTTTTAATTTGCATACTGTCTTTTTTCATCCTTTTACTTGTAATCTCTATCTTTATGTTTTAGATATGTCTAAACATTTATTTTTAGTTTTTACAAATTCAGTTTGTCAATTATTATTATATTTATTCTAACTACTGATAAACTTAGTTTAAATGTATCATTTTATTTTATGCTTTTTGTCCCACCTGTTCTATATTTTTCTCTTCTTTCTTGCCTTCTTTTCTATTATTTTCCAATATTCTAGCTTTTTTCCTCTCCTAGTTATAAAATTAAAATTTTGCTTCCATTATTTTAAAGACTACTATAGAAATTATAGTATACAATTTTAACTTATCAAAGTGTACAGTTAACCATTATCTCCTCTTGGATAATACAAGGCCTACAGAATACTTTTTTTTTTTAATTCAAACATCAGGATTTAATTCTATTCTACGTCCCAACTTCTCTCAGCCCACATTTTTAGAGAAAAATCTTCATATGTAATAATTATTTTAACTTAAATTACATCATTAATTTGAATAGCAATTGCAATCTTACACTCCATTTTAGTCTTTTGATATACTTAGCAC
>PVKE010025109.1:0-23297 GCA_004027555.1 Craseonycteris thonglongyai
TGAAGATATTATTCTGGATGGATCTCAGTGGCATTACGAGAGGAAACAGCTGCAAGGTGTCCTGAAACCCAAGACTCTAGTGTGTTTGTCCACTTGTTTAATCAGCCATGAGTCCACATGAAGATTGCATCTTTCCCACTTTAAAAGGACATCCCAAGACTGTTCTCGTTGACATCTGTTCACATGATTTCATCAGATGAGCTCCAATCATGATGTACCACAGTTATTGCTTCTCTCTGATTTACCAATCAAATAACCCGCTCACAAAAAGACATGAGGTTAATTTTGTATGGCTCAGGCTCCGGAGCCCATGTGAGCCCCTGCTGGCCTCTGCTTCATGTTCTAAGTACTCACAAGCCATCTGTTTAATCGTCAGTTCTTTGCCAGAGATCATGTCAGTCTTACTGCTCAACAATTCTGAAAGATACTTTTCATGAAAATTGGAGCGTGTGCCTTTTTATTATTATTATTATTATTATTATTATTATTATTGGTGCAGCAGGCAGAGGGGTACCTCTTCCTGTCCCCTGATTACTCATATCATCAATCGTGGTACAGAGAATATATCTTCAAGTTGTGCTCTCAGTGTGCAGCTCATTGGGTCTGACGTTGTAAACTCAGTAGGCAGGATTCCACAGTGGGAAAGTGCCCAGGATTCAGAAGTAGGGTCTCAGTTTTATTATTACTCAGCATAGTTTATTGCTTTATTGACTATGTGCCTTTAAAGGAGAGCCTTGCCCTGGCTGTATCTAAGTTTCTTCATTTCTAAAGTAAAGATTATAATAGTGTTTTAGCACAGTGCATGGTGCCAAATAACTGCCCCTTATTGGCACTTGCTATTGTCATAATAAACACCAGTATCACTGTTTTAGTGGTTAGATGCTTTCTTATGATAATCTCACACCTTGGCTGTTGGTTCTCTTTTTCGGATATCTATTCCATTCTCTTAAGGTAGGTGTGTGATGCTTTCTTACAGCTTGTAGTCATTTCTCTCTGCCCTCCCACTGGATTGCAAACCCCTAGAAGGCAGAAACTGCCTCAGGCAGGTAGAGTGTCTGGCACGGTTCAGGAGCTCCATGTACATGCACCGAATTTAGAAACTGAAGTGAAGGTCAGAGTTGAGAAGCTTTTCTTAAATTAGACTTCACTGTACATTTTTCCATATGTAAGATAGAATTCTGCTTCTGAAGGAGTTCTATTTAAAATAATCATGGATGTTCTTTCTAGGGAAATTACCACTGCTATGTGACTAAAACAAATAACAATTTATGGCATGGCGGATCCACAGATTGAAATACCCTCTTGTAATAGGCAAAAGTTGCATCTATGACATTACTATCAACTAACAGTAGCCACAGTAATAGTAGTAATAATCATCATACATTTCAAGACATTTGGAGTTTAATTTGAAGTCCAACCGTAGTAACCATTTTTGGCCAGCATATTTGTGTTCTTCTTTTTCCCTAATTCTTATTTCCATCTACTCTTGCTCGTCTCAGTTTTCTATTTTATTATATAAGTTATATCAAATTCTCTGTGAAATGAGGCTGAGTATAAATATATTAAAGTAATAAGTTATGTAACAAGACATATTTCAAGGGTCAGTGGGCAGCTGTACCTTATCAGTTCTGCAGGCAGAACAAGTGGAAACCAAGGTGAACCACAGTTTTGGGGATGGGGGCCAAAACTGTAAGGGAGATTTTTCCAGTGGTGTTTTAAAACGGACTGGAGTTCTGGGGTCATATTGGTATTGGCTGTAGAGGGAGAAGTCAAGTCTCACAGCTTCCAGATTTCAATGTCCTCATACATGAAGTGAGGGGGCTGGGCCCACAGTGGTTCCCAAACCTTTGTTGTCAAATGAGATTTCATGCTTCATGAGGTGGGAGGGGGGCACATGCCCTCTTACTTGGGCTGCTCTTCAAACCGGCCCTCTAGAGAAATCTAGAACACTCTCAGCCCAGGCAATTTTCTTGCCACCTACTTACGCTAAACCTTGCTGCTTAAAGTGTGCTCCCTGGGCTAGCAGGTTAGAATTGTCACCAGCGTCCTTGTTAGAAATGAGCCATCTCGGGCACATTTTAGGCCTGTATTGGAACAATTCCCTGATGATTCTTATGCACAGCAAAATTTGAGAAGCACTTCTAAGGTCCTCTGTCTATCTTTGGAGGCTTCTTCATATGTCAGCTTTACGAATCTATCAGTTCCTTGTACTTTCATTTATGAGCATGACAAGCCTTTGATTTCTTCTCAAATTCCAGAGTCTCTAGACACCATGCTGGTGGAAAGCCACACTCAAGACTCTTTAGTGTCCTTTGCTCGGTGTTACGACCTGAGGAGGTGGTCTCCCGTGCTGAGTTCCTGTGGCCTCCTTGGGCAGGTGGGACGAACCGCTCTGCAGCAAGCACGAAGGTCCTGAAGGGCTTCATTGAGCCAGGCTCCTCTGTGTGAGGAGAACCAGGCTAGCCACGTGTCCCCGTCTGTCTTTTCCTCCTATTGTGGAGTCGGCTGTAACTTTTTTGTGTGTTGCTAATCAATGACTAAATTCATGACCTGTGATTCAGGGAAACTAGATTCTTCCTAGTAGTAGATTCTAACTTGAGCTCTGTTGGTAGAAAACCCTGGCTTTCTGGTGCATGAAGACAGATTGGGGGTGGTGGTGGTGGGGGGGTGGTGGTGGTATAAGCACTCCTCAGCAAAAATATAAGACTCACAATCAGTTACTTAATTTTCCTTCCTTCCCATCTCAAAATTACAGTTACAGCCTGCTTTACTCTATAGTTAAAGGGTTTTAGTGCAAGTTCATATATTATAGTTACCATGATGATGAAATAGAGACTGAAATTTAGAAATACAAACTTTTTGCTAGTTTGACTATCTTAATATGACTTGAGACCAACCGGCATCTGCTACCAATAAGATGAAGGGACTTTATTTCACTGAAACCCTAGGTTGTTTTTTCATGTTATTTATAGACTACCAACCTTCTTCTTGCCTGGATCATAATTTAATTTTACTTTAAACAGGGCTTATCCTTCGTTGGTTTTACCTAGTCAAGGAAATAGAGCTAATCAGTTTTTGTTGCTTCTTAAAACTCAGATGTCTCTGTATCTTGATTTCATGATACGATTTTTGCATCACATCTGCTTATCCCATTGAAATGTACAATACTAGTATTCTTCTGTAATGTGAAAAATGAAAACCTGACCCGAATTATTATTAGATTATTGCATTCTGGATATTAACCTAACAAGTTGTAAATTTGGAGCATTGAACGGTCATAACAAAAGCTAACCTGATTATCTATGGTAAATTAGTCTTTTATATCCTTACTGACATTGTCATGCTCCTTAATTTCCCTACTGACATAAACAGGGTTTTTGTTTACTCTGAATTCAGTACCTTTCAAAGTGCTGTAGAAGAAACAGGTGATTTGTTGCATTGTCTTATGTCATCAATATTTATTTTTGCTTTTAAGGCATATGAATTCTGTACAATTGAACCTTTGAAAAACTGGCCCTCACACATACAAAATCACATCTGCAGGGTTGTGGTACCTAAGACAGTCTCAAAAATGTAGCTTTCACACCTTGCTGGGAAACCTGTCTTCCTCCTCTGTATAGTCTCATTCCGGACCTCTAAATCTAGACTCTATTACTGGCAATAGCTCTTGACTATTGGCAAGATTTTCCATGTCACTCAAGTGTTAATTAATGAAAAACAGACATAACTTTATTAATGCTTCATTAAGAGCAAGACTATTATTTCATTCACTATAAAGAGGTCCCCCCCCCCCACACACACACCTCTAATACTAAGAAGGGGAAGAGTAGAGTAAGTACCAGGAATTTTTGTTCTTTTAAAAATGGTTTGGAAAATGTAAGAGTTTTAGACTGTCTTAAGTACTAAGCACCAAAGATCTCCACACTAAAACAAGAGAGGGGAACACTGTTAAGTTTGGAGACAAAAGTCTGTTCTTTGGAATTGTGGTCTATTTCCTCTTTCAAGAGGTAAATGGTGGCTCTGCTGTGACTTGTTCTATGACCTTGGGTAAGTTATTTTATTTTCAGAATTTTCATAGTTTGAGGTACTTTGATGAATCTGCTCTTTGAGCTCCTTGTCTAGCTTAAAATTCTAGAAATGCATAAAATCCATTCCAAAATTGGAAAAGAAGTTGAATAAGGGGACAGAATCAGGAAAACTGAGTAGCTTTGTGCTTTTCTTGGGTCAGGTCATCACAGTGGCTATCATCTCTGAGACACTGTGAAACATCTGAGCAAAACCATTTTCCAAGTGGAAATATCTTTGCCTTTTTTACTTGTCTAGGCTAATGTTAGTGTCAGCTCCTATGGGTAAGTCAGCTTCTAGATAAGGGCTATTTCAGCAAGTTTGTTAGGAAGCACATTTTTATAAACTTCCATTTTCTTACAGACACTCAGCATATAAACATACTCCCATAAGGAAAAAAATAATGCATGGGAGTTGTGACTCCTCTACTTTTATTACTGTTAAATTTATTGGGGTGACATTGGTGGGCAACAATTGCATAGTTTCCAGGTGTACAACTCTACATTACATCATCAATATATTTTTTCATTGTTAAGTTTATTGGGGTGACATTGATTGGTAAAAATTACATAGGTTCCAGGTGTATTCATATATTTTTATATTAGTTTCAGGTGGACAGCAGCATGGTTAGACATTTATATAATTCAAGAAGTGACCCCCTGACCAGTCTAGTACCCACCTGGCACCATACATAGTTATTACAATATTATTGACTGTATTCTCTTTGCTGCGCTTTACATCCCCATGACTCTTTTGTAATTAACAATTTATGTTTCTTAACCCCTTCACCTTTTTCACCCAGCTCTCTAGACCTCCTCCCATCTGGCAATCATCAGTTCGTCTTCTCTACCTATAAGCCTGTTTCTGTTTTGTTTGTTCATTTATTTTGTTCTTTCAATTCCCAGATAAATGAGATCATATGGTATTTGTCTTTCTCAGTCTGACTTATTTCACTTAGCATAATGCCTTCTAGGTCCATCCATGTTGTTGCAAATGGTAAGTTTCATTCTTTTGTATGGCCAAGTAATATTCCATGGTATACAAATGTGACTCCCTCTACCTTTGCAATAGTGCTTGATGTGCTATTGATTTTGATTATTTCATAGTCAACAAACATTGATGGAACAGTGTCTAAGACTTGAGCTGGATGTACACTGGGGACACAGAAATGGACAAAATGTAATTGTTGTAATCTGGGGGTGGAGACCAACAAATAAATATCAAAATACATCATTGTCAAAGTGATAGTTGTAATGGTGATAGTCATCACCCAGGTAATGAGTGAGCTGAATTTTGAAGGGTAAGGAGTATGTAATCTTGGTTCCATTCACATACATCAGATATTGCCAGGTTCAGGGAATTCTACAATGAATAAAGTCTGACCTGGTGTTTAACATGCCTGCAGTCCAGTAAGGGAATTCATGTGTTAGATGATGTTGTCACAGGATGCAATGGGAGAATAGAGGAGAGGCCCCTACTTTAGCCCTGGACGGGTCAAGAAAGACTTTTAGATGGAAACTCCTCATAATGTCTCAGTATAAGTAAGTGTCATCTATAGTTCTTGAAACTTTGTTTTACCTTCTAAAATTTATAACCCACCTTGTTGTTCAAACACTTCATGACATCATTCTTAATTTCTTAGTTTGAGACTATATAAAAGAAAGTAATTCTTTATATTAGTAATTGTTTTTCTCTTCTGTATCTCTAGAGAATTATAGAAAAGGTCATATTTATTGCTATTTATTAAAGTATTTTTTCTTCATTTTGGAGGGAAACATAAGAAACTACATATTTTAAGAATTGTTTTGGTCTTTTTTATCTATGTTTTTTGATTTATATATTTTATTTTATTTTTTGATTATTGAATTATCCATGTGCTTTACTTCACTCTTTTTCTCCTTGCCACTTATTTTAGATTACCTCCTGTTGCTATTATAACTCTCATATCTATAATCAAACAAGGAAGGAAACAGTGTGGAATTTTAATCATTTTGAGTCCTGATACTTTTTGATAACTGCTAAAAGTTTTGACATTGGTATGAGATTTTTTACTTAATAACTAAAATTATTTTCAAATTACTTAAGTACTACATTGTCTTATAATAGTTTCCAAAGTTACTAATAACAAAGTAATTTCTAGTCATTTGTCCAAATATTTTTTCTCACTTTATATAAATCCATTTTTGTAGAGTTTATTGTAGTTTGTCATGAATTTTTAAAGATTCATACTAATGTCCAAGTAGAAAAGAGCCAAATTATACCTTTTTCAGTTTAAATTAGGAAACTTCTTTCTATGTAAATAAGACATAGTCTTTGTTCTCAGGCAGCTTTGTTCTCATCTCTATGTACAACAGAATGAAATCAAACATCATCCTTTGGATTTTCACAACATAAATCTTGTACAAATGAAGGAAGTATATATCACATTTTCCACCTCTGCTTTTAATCTCTTCTTTTGAAGTCCCCTCTTCCTTCGTGTGTCAAAGTACTATAAGCATGTCTGTGGCTGCCAGAATGGCTTCAACAACAAGAACGACTTAATCTTCTTAGCAAGAAGTCTAGAAAGAAAGCAGATCCAGGGTTGATGAAGTCATAAGGGACCTTGGTGTTTTCTTTTTGTCATCCAGCCTGTCCTCTTAAGGTTGCTTCCTTCATGACCCCTGCTGGCTGCCAAAGTTCAAGGAGTCACATGCAGATGACAACATGCAGAGGTGGATTAAAGAAGAGTTTCTTCCCATTCTTCTCCTTTCATCAGTGAAGAACTTCTTTCTCAGAAAACCCCCAAGAAGCTTCTCCTCATGTCTCACAGGCCAGAATTATATCACACATCTAAACGAATCACTAGCAAGGGGCAGAGGGTTACATGACAGGCTTAGATCAATTCCGATTCATCCCAGAGGCTGGGGAGAGAGCCCTCCTCTCCGGAACATCTGGTGGTGGAGGGCTGGGGAGATTGTGGACAGCCATAAGTGTCTCTTACAATAACTATGCCACAATAGTCAATGATCTTGCTCATCTGTATAAATAAGAAAAACAGAACTGCCTGACCACTGGTCTGGAGGTGTGTGGGAGATGGAGAGGGAAGAAGAGGAGCCATAACTAGTTTTGAGGGGAAAATTAAAGTTGACTCCATTATATCCCTGGTGGTAAAGAAAACTTTTAGAGTGTGTGGAAAGAAGCTCCAGAAAGCTGTCTACAGTGAAAGAAATGCACTAATTGATTTTTTTAGCTACAGGAGAGGGAAGGAAAATTTGTTCTCAATGAACTCTTTCATGATACAGTCCCAGCAGCTTTTACAGAGGCTGCAATTTAGAAATGGGGGTGGAAATAGCCACCCTGTAGTGAGAGCACAAATATCCAGGATACAGGCTTTGCCAACATGGCCAGAACTAATGCTGGCTTTTGCAGATCCCCAGTTAATTAGTACTTAACTTGTGGATTTCTTGGCTTGGCCGTAGACTCTTTGGTCAAAGCCCTGGGAGCAGGGCTTTGCACAGCAGAATAGTTAGACGTTTTATCACTTCTCCATATGACCTCTAAGGAGCCGTCTGGCAAAGGGCTGGAATATAGTTCATTCTGTAGCCAGTTCTGTTCTCTGCAGAGAACCAGCAAGGAGCACTATGCTGCTTCCAGCCTTGAGACGTGTGCTGAAGCCATTTCTATTTTTCTTTTATTTATACAGATGGAAAAGTCGTGGAATCCACATGATTATTAGATATTTTTTATTCAGGTGCTATTTGTCTTCAAACCTCCTACTCCTGAAATTTCTGTTTACTCTCTTCTGTTACTTAGGGGGGAAAAAGGCAATTTACATAATTTGTTACGGTACTGGCATTGAAACACAGCATGGAAGTTGTCACCACAAATGAAAATATAGTCTAGACAGGAGCCAAGAATAGCACATTTGCCAAACAAAAATGTCTGAACTCTTACTCTTATTTGTTCTTTGCTTATCATCGGTATTCTTATTTATTATTAGTGATTTATTCTTTGCTTATTATCTTTGTGAGTATGTAATACTCTATGATGCTTCTAGTATTTGTAAACTAAGTCAGTCTTGAAAAGCACAGGAAATAGAATTTATCTATAGGTTATAATTGACTTGCAGTTCCATTATTCAGTATTCAAGACACTTCACTTTGTCTAGGGATCACTCTATCCTAGCCATCTTCAAGAGTCTAGATAAAATAGACCAGAATTTAAATTAATTCAGCAAAATGTTTTTATTTTTTTCTCTGTAGAAGATGGTGTTGGTGCCCTACCTGTATCCCCTGGGTAATCAAGATTTCCTCTGCAAGGACCCAGCCTCCAATGGCCAGCGACTGCAGTTCTGCCTCAGGCCTCTCCCTAGCCTTTAAGGCTCCCCCTCCCCATGCTCCAGCAAAGCTGTTAATACCCCCACCCCCACCCCCCATGCTCCAGCAAGGCTTTTAATACCCCCAGCAGCCTTAACCAGTGCATAAGAGGAGTTGGTTCTCCTCCCTCGGGCCAGGACCTTAGCGGTGTGTTCTACACTGGCTCCCAGAGTTTCTCTCCAGATAGGCCTCAGTTGCCCACAGCAGTGCCTGGTTTGATGATAGGCCCTAGAATGGCTTTTCTCCATCTCACTTCTTCACTCCCTTCTCACCGCCCAGATTGCCTGCTTGCATTCAAATCTTTCTCAGGGTTTGCTTCCCAGGGAACTCAACTAAGAGTATTCTAGAGCAGAGCATAGTTTAATGGGAGAGTTCCTTACATTTCTTTTTCTTTTGCTATATAAAGCTTAAATGCTTTTTTTTTAAGATAAAAAGGGAGATACATAAATAGATAAATGGGTGGGGAGAAAGAAAGACAGGAGTGGTGTGTGAACATGCTAGTTTATAGATATTTTTAAAAGTACGCCCTTACTGTAACATTGTCATTTCACGTTTCTTTTTTTTTTTTTTTAAGATTTATTTTATTGTTTGAGAGAAGGTAAGCAAGAGAGAGAGAAAAGGAGGGAGGGCCCAGAATAGTCTTCATAGTTGTACATCATTAGTTGTAATATAGTTTCATTCCACACACGTGGATGTGGGCCGCATGGCGTGGGAACCAAACCGAGGGCCTCCCACATAGGAGGGGAGAACATTTGCGACCATTCCGGCTGGTACCAGTTGTGTGCTGCAGTTCAGCATATGGGTTTGCATGGGCCAAAGCTGGGGTTCAATCCCTGGACCTCACAGTTGTGAGGCAAGCAGGCAACCTGCTGAGCTATCCTGTCATCCCCACATTTCTTCTTTTTTTTTTATTATTAAATCTATCAGGGGTCACATTGGTCAACAAAGTTACATAGGTTTCAGGTGTACAATTCTACAACGTCTATGTTTTGCATCATGAGTTCACCATCCAGAATCAGGATTTGGGTTTTTTTCCATCACCATATACCGTATTTTCTGGCGTATAAGACGACCGGGCGTATAAGACGACCCCCTAATTTTACAGTTAAAACATAGGTTTAGGCCTATATTCACTGTATAAGACTACCCGCCTCGTAAGTGGGGTGTAGTCTTATACAGCGAATATAGGTAGGCCTAAACCTATGTTTTAACTGTAAAATTAGGGGGTCGTCTTATACGCCCGGTCATCTTACACGCCGGAAAATACGGTACTTGGATCCCCCTTTCCACTCCCTCACACCCTTTGCCCCCTGCTCCTCCATAAGCTTTTTCCCCTGTTTGATTATTTATTTATTCTGTACTTTAAATTCTACATATGAGATCATATGGTATTTGTCTTTCTCAGTCTGACTTATTTTGCTTAGTGTGATATCATCTAGTTCCATCCATGTTGTTGCAAAAGGTACAATTTTTTTCTTCTTTATGGCTGTGTAGTACTCCATTGTATAAATGTACCACAGCTTCTTTATCCAATTACTTATTGATGGGCATGTAGGTTGTTTCCATATCTTGGCTATTGCCAATAATGCTGCAATAAACATAGAGATGCATACATTTTTTTTTAATTAGTGTTTTGGGATTATTTAGATAAATTCCCAGAAGTGGAATTGCTGGATCGTAAGTTGGTTCCATTTTTAATTTTTTGAGGAATCTCCATACTGTTTTTCCATATAGGCTGGACTAGTTTGCAATCCCACTAGGAGTATAGCAGGGTTCCCATTTCACCACATCCTCACCAGCATTTGTTGGTCATCCCCACATTTCTTAATGTATATGGTAGGGCTACGTGTGTGTGTTACCCTAAATAATACTATATAGATCTAGACATTCTTAAATAGTTTTTATAAAGTAGTTTTCTTTTTTTTAAGTCACATGCTTATTAACTTTCAGAGCATATTCAAGTAATGCAGACATTCCTCTACTGAGTATTGGTCATACAGTGCAAATAAAAAAGAACCATACATTCATTTCTTTTGCTACTTGGGATCTATCCAGGGAAAGGGCTATTGAGCATGCCACAAAGTACTTCCATGTGCAAAAGTGAATGTCTTTCAGCTCTGGTGTATATATTTGGCCCTTTCTTCTCTCCTCAAAGAAGGATTAGGGATCTCCATGCCCCATCCCTGACTCTATTATTACATTTATCATCACATCGTTCAACTGTTTTTTTTTACCTGTTGGCTTCTCCATGAGAGTGAGCTCACCTGGAGGGCAGAAGTTTTCTCTTTTTCATTTCACTATCCCCGGCACATGGCATTGTGCTTGGCATACAGAAGTCGGTCAATAGAATGAAAATAGTAGAATTTGTAGAATTTAAGGTATTTGGTAGTGGTTGCCGGAGGCCTTTGTGGAGTTTGAAGTTGTGTTCGGCAGGAGTTTGCTCCTCAGTTGCAGATGTCTGCCATGGGCACACGACTGTACCATGATGCCATTGAGCCCCTCCTGTGTCCAAAACCCTGCTGCAGGCTAATGACCAGGGCAGAGAGGAGACGGCCAAATGAATCAGAGTTCTGGCCCCCAAATGGTCAGAGATCCCGGATTTAATCATTAAAAACAAAAGCAGTTCACAGATTATAGCATAAGATGATAACCCATAAAATATTTTTGTCCTTTTTCCTCAGACTATAGTCATTAAAAAGATGTTTTTGAATTGCTGAGAGAAGGAAAAATAGCTGGGATAAAATAAAATTCCATCTGGTACACTAAAATCTACAATTTTTCTTCCAGCCACTCCTTTAGGTAACTTTAGGAGTAGTTTCTGGCTCTTATTTTATTTTGTTTTTTATCTATGTGCCACTTTTTGGAATCCGTTCTCTCTGACATTGTAATTTTTTGTGCTCTTTACATTTTAAACTTCTATGTTATATTAAAGAGGATGAAATAACTTTCCAAAGGATGTTTTTCATGCTCATGGTATTTCTATTCATAACTGGAGAAAGAAACTGTGGCCTTAAACCCTTTAGAAGAGCCCAGAGTTTTAAGACTCAAATATAATAAATAAAAATTAACCTGATGAATCAAACCTTTGGAGGCTGAATTTTCATTTTCCAAAGTGTTTATAGTGATTTGCACTAACACCTGAATGGGCTCATGTCATGCATTGGTCTGGGTCCCAGGTGCAGGTAAGAGTAGCCACCCTCTGTGCTCAGGGATGTCCAACCTTTTGGCTTCCCTGGACAACAGTGGAAGAGAATTGTCTTGCACCACACATAAGATACACTAACATTAATGACAGCTCTAAAAAAATAATTTCCTAATGTTCTAAGAGACTTTACGAATGTGTGTTGGGCCACAGAGCCATTCTCGGTTGCATGTGGCCTGTGGGCCCGGGCTAGACAAGCTTGCTCTGTGCAGCGTAAGCAGAAAGGCGTTTGTTCTGGAACACAGACAGCTCATAGTGGGAGGCCTGGGGGAGCAGGCTGATGGCTAAGTTTCCAGAAATGCCATTCAGAATCATACAAGCCACCTGCTGCCTCTGCCCCCAGGGCCAGGCCGTTTCTTCTGACACCTGTCTTAGCGAAAGGGAGGCCCTGTGACCACCCTGCTTCATCACACAGCTCACATCCGAGGCAAAGTCTTGGGTGGATACAGCTGACTGGTGGAACCTAGGTCACATACTGCCACCCAACTCAAGGGGGACAGATGTAGGGTTTGTTTGTCACCTGTTTGTTTTTGTCTACCTGGACAAGACCGGACCCACAGTCCAGAGTCCTAATACTCTGTAGGGAGGCTGTCTAAAGATGCTGGGCAGCTGCAAGTGACAGGTGTCTACTCTGATAATGCATCATGAAAACAGCAGCAGGCAAATTGTACAAATTGTTTGGCCTCTACTGTTAAAAATGTACAGTAAGAAAGATGGAAACACACAGAAATGTTACTGATGATTATGTCTACTGTAGATAATGCTGCAATGAATATATGAATGCACGTGTCCCTTGGAAGTAGTGTTTTTGGTTTCTTTGGATAAATACCTAGAAGTGGGATTACTGGGTCCTTCTTTGTTTCTTGTTATAGCCTTTGCTTTAAAGTCAATTTTATGTGGCATAAGTATTGCTGTCCTAGCTTTTGTTTGCTTGTTTTTATTTTCATGAAATATCTTTTTCCATCTCTTTACTTTCAGTCCATGTGTATCTTTTGATCTGAAGCCAGCCTATTGCAGGCAGCATATATGAGGGTCTTGTTTTCTTATCCATTCAGCTACCCTATGGATGGACCTAGAGGGTATTATGCTCAGTGGAATAAGTCAGACAGAAAAAGACAAACACCATATATTTTACTTATATGTGAGATCTATAAAACAAAATAAGCAAACAAACAAAACAGAAACAAACTCATAGACACAGAGTGCATTTTGAGGGCTGCCAGGTGAAAGGAGTTGGTTGGGTGGGGAGTGGGTGAAAGGGGAAGGGATTAGGAAGTACACATTGGCAGTTACAAAATAGTCGTGGGACGCAAAGTATAGAATAAGGAATATAGTCAATGAATTGTGTATGGTGTCAGATGGGTACTAGATTTATTGGGGTGATCACCTGGTAAGTTAAAATAATTGCTGCTTTGCTAGAGGGATGTAAACTATCTTGTAAGTCCTGAGCAGATTTAATAATATATCTGTTGAACAGGTGAATACTGGATTCCCTCTCCCCAACAACAACAATAACAACAACAAAATTGAACAATAAGCAACAAATTACTCTCTTGTTTCAGATGAGTTTAAAATCTTTTTCCTGTGGCTTTGCCCTCATTGGGTACAGTAACTGGTGATCACATTAGAGAGTCATAGCATTAAATCAGGAGGGTCTCAGACATCATTATCCTAACTTCATACTTTTGTTTTAATGTGAAGTTTTAAAAAATACAGACAGACATATATACACACATTCATGCACACTTAGCTGTTTAATATCTGTTTTCACCAGGAGACACAGGGCAGGGACCATAAATCCCCAGTGCCCACGACACCATAGATAAGGCCTGGGCAGACTTTTTCTGGGCAAGAACTACTTATATTTTTCTCCAAGTGTCACAGTCCACTAGCTATTTATTTTCATTTGCCTCAATTGTGAAGAATCTAGTCTCGCCTCTCGCAGCTGTATGTGTGAATACAAAAAATGTATTTATTTTACATTTAGCTGCCTATCCACTAGGCCCTGGCATGATATGGCATCCACTATGACACTTTTTCTTAATTTAGGTGGTCAACCCAAAATTGCTTGGTGGTCCACCAGTGGATCGCAGTCGACCTCTTGCCCAGCTTTGCCGTAGATGTACTGCAGGTACTTACTATGCATTTGCAGTGCATGATCGTTGATGCCTAAGTCACAGGGAAGGGACGCAGCTAGTTGTCTCAACACCAGCTGTGAAGCCTTCCAGCCCCACCCACTGACTGGCTTTTACTGAGATGGTTGTTGTTGCCTGAGACATCATTTCGCTGCTTCTCTGAACCTCGTTGGACAGTCTAGAGCTCTTAGGCCCATGGACATATTTGCCCCTGTAGACCTTTCACTCCTGCCCCTACTGAACACCAGAAAATGTGAGGGTCCCACTATTTTCTATGGCCTGCTTTGCAAGGAACACAGGTCTTCAGCTCTCAGGCTCCCTGACCTATATGAGCGTTCTGTTCCTATCCACCTCTCTGGACCTGTCCTAGGGTCCATGAACTGTCGTGGCAGTACCTAACTTCTTGTCTCATTTCATCTGTTCCAGAGGGTCTTTTTCACATCGGGGGGCAGGGTGGATGCTCACCCACTGGCCAGGTGTTCCTCTAGATCTTTCCTCCTTGGTCTTGGTCTCTCCTTTGGAAAATCAGAAGCCAGAGATTTGAACCATATTCTCGGTAGTCTGTGATGTCATGTTTTTCCTGAGGTCGCATATGCTGCTACTCCAATGGGGAAAATGTGAAAGTGTATGAGGAAATTTAGGGAAAAACAACCTTTGGTTAATATCTTGAAAATAGCATCTGCCCCGTTGTACTAAAAGGTGGGCCACTTTTAGGGGAATGAAATAAGCTATCGTTATCCCACATTTCCAAAGTCACTCTCCAAAGTTTGTCAGTTCACTACTGATTCTAGAAAGAAAGAAGAATGCCCTTCAGGAAAGAGAACAGAAAGTTTGCAAAATGAATGAGACTTCGGGGATGCCCGTGTTTGCTGCTGTCATAAAGTTTCTCTCGAACAGTTGAGGGTCTGATAAAATAAATATCTGTCATGTTATTTAGGAGTGGGTGACAGGCTGAGAGTCACTGAGCAGATGACAAGCTGTCCTGAACTTGTTAAGTTTCTGTGCTATCTTCAGCTGATATGGATTTCACATTAAGTGATATGCCATGAGAGTTTCCTGTCAGTTCAGTGATTTTAGGTAAGTGAGGTAAAATATCTCAGTGTCAGCCAGAAATGATTGTATTAGATATCACCTGTCTTAATAGCCTTAACTTCTTCTGCTAAGCTGTGGGCAAATAAGATTTTATGCTTTATCATCAGGCTGCCAGGCAGGGCTCAGGTAACTATATATGTAAAATCTCATGCCCTGTTGCACAAGAGTTGATGTTTTCAAGGAAAAATAACTATCTTGAAGCTTTTTATAACATTTATTTCTTCATAGCAAGAGAATATTACAAATCTGTGTAAGGCTTCATATTGGCATGCTTAACCACTCTGACTTTACAACTGCATCTTAGCTGGGGCATAGTACATTACCAGAAAAGCACTATGAAAATGTCTGAGCTCTGCCTGCTGCTTTATAATCTTTAGAAGTTATAGTAAAATATAGCTGAGTAGGTCGTTTCTGTAAGGTTTGCCAAAGAAGGACCATACCGAGTTCTGGTTTAGTGAGAGAGATTATTAGAAACAGCCAAGAAATGGCCAGGATGACACAGAAAGAGGGAAAGAGGGTGTCTGCCCCTTCTGGGGGTTGGGAGAGCTTTTTATAGGCGGGTATCAGAAGAACCAGAAAGGGGAGTGGAGGAGGGGTGTCAGAAAGTGTTAGCTTCTAGGGTGGGCGTGTTTAGTGGATAATCTGGCGCCGAGTCCCAACCAGCTCTGGGTGGGGCAGAAAGTCCTTGCAGGTTTTTCTCTTCAGGGAGGCCCCTGGGGCTGCTGCTTTGTCCTCCTGTTAATTTTTTCCTCCTCCCACCATCACACCCTTAGCCCTAACAGTTTCCAGCTTCTTTCAGTATACTGACAGTCTGAGATGCCGCTCTTAATAACATGAGGTCATTTTAAATCCGATTCTTAACAGTTGTTCCATAAAATATGTTACCAAGCAAGCATTTCTTTAGAATCCACTTCTTTTTCAAGTAGGGGCCTAGTAGGGTGTTCTATACCTAATACAACTAATTAGGGAAAGGGACCCGAATACTGCAACTTTCTAAATTGCAGTCATAGTTAAAGACACTTGTCGGTTCCGGAGTGGAGCCTGAGAGACTCTGGTGCAGAGCCGTCCTTTCTAATGCAATTGGCTTGTTCTTTGGGGGAACAGTCAGTACTTGCTGTGGTTGTCTTTTCGGGGTGGGGTGAATTCAGAAAGAGAAGATCACGAACATTCAAAAGAATACTAGATGTTTACATTTTTTAACCAACGTTTTAGAATTGTCTTGTTGATCACTTAACAACTTTTTCTGTAACTTACCATTACCAAGGTTTTTGGTAAACACTTGACTTAGTTTTCCTAACAATGATAACTTTCACTTTAATCCTTCATTAGTTTGTCATATTTTAGTGACAAATTTACAATAATGAGCACAACTGGCACAAACAAGTTTGGGAATAAACACAATGGGTTGGGTAAGCACACATCTCAACTGAAGGGCAGTAATGGGCATGCCAGGGAACACTGACTAGCCCCCCAGGCATTCCCTATGGCAAGGGCAGCCCTCCCCATGTGTTAGGAAGAGTGAGGACTCTAGTTAATCTGTGAATTGGTTAAAGGGCTTTAATTAAGAGAGTTGGAAAAAAAATAGTTTTTACTATAAATACATTTTTATTAATACGCATAGGTCGTAACTCTAAAAGAACATTTTTTTTTATTTTTTTGTAAAATGATTTCTAGTATGGGTCCTGCACAACATGCCTTAATGAACAGCTAAAGCCCACTTGTAATCAACGGAATCGGTCTATATACATAATTGGTGCTCTAAAGTGCTTTTCCTGGCAATCTAGTGTACACTCTGGTACTATAATTGAATTGTTCATCAGACTATGTTTTTCTTAAATGGTAAGAGATAATGTTTTGGATCACTCTTCATTGAATTATCCCAATTTTTAAATTAATAATTTGGAAATTTAATTAGCTCTTGTTCCATTTATACATACTTGAGATCCTAAATACTTCTATCAATATCTTTAGATTTTTTTCTCTCCTAAACAGTAGAAATAAAGTATGCTATGTAAAGGATAGTTTAAAAGAGGAAAATAAATAGATACTGTTCTATTAACAGATTTGGAAAATTCTAGAGCTGAAAGAGAAAGGTGTGTGCATGAGAGAGACACAGGCTGAGAGTCAGAGAAATATATAAGCAGCTAAAAGAGAATAAAACAAATACAGAGATAGAATGTCAGTTATATTTATATTACATTATATCATGTTATATCACATTATGTTACATTTTGTTATATTCACGTATACAGACATATGTATTTATAGAAAGAGAAAGAGACAGACAGATAGACACTAAGATAGGGATAAGAGAGAGAAATTGAAAAGCAGACAGAAACAGAAGAAAACAGATAAGGAAAGAGAACAGAGACAGAAAAAGATAGAAACAGAAACACCATTCGAGAGAGACAAAGAGAAACTGAGACATACTAGAGAGACAAAGAAGAGTCAACTCAGCGATGTTGCTCAAGATTAGCTCTATCTCTATCTAATCTGATCAAAAGTATAGAGCCACAGATGTGGAGGTCAGAGGCCTTGGAGAAGCCATGCCACTGGCCAGGAGAGAGAGGCAGGCCCAGGCATCACCAGGGGGCACAGTGTCATAACAGGTGACCTATGAGTAGTCACAACCAGGGTATTTATGAGATGGCCCTGCACCACCACTTCTTTATATCTATTACATGTGCCTTTTAGCTCTAAATGTATTTTTTTATTTTGGGTTGCAGAAAAGTGCTGAAGGAAATCTCCATTGGAGAACTTAATCCAAATGAGACTGTGCAAGCCAGTTTGGAGGCTCAGCTCCTTTCTAAGCTGGACCACCCAGCCATTGTCAAGTTCTACGCAAGCTTTATGGAGCAAGATAATTTCTGCATTATCACGGAGTACTGTGAGGTGAAATTCTCCTTGTCTTTTCAAAATCTTAAAAAATATCCGGTTCATAAAAAATGTTGTCTATAAAGAGACATCTCAAAAGTTCAGTTATCAAAGTACAAACTGAACTATAAAGACCTATGGTCTCATGTCTTGCAACTAAGAATAATAATCTCTAGGTAATTGACAAAAATTTTTCTAATAAAGGCTTCTCTCCTTTGGAAAACTCAAAATGAATATGTTTTAAGAAGAATATGCTACAAAATAATGTCTCTCTCTCTCTCTCTCTCTCTCTCTCTCTCTCTATATATATATATATATATATATATATATATATTTGTTTGTTTTGTTTTGTTTTCTTTGGTGGGGCCATTCTCCAAATCTCCTACAATGGTCCAGTGCTTAGTTGGACATTTAATATATATATATATATATATATATATTTTTTTTAAGGCTTATTTTATTGTTTGAGAGAAAGTGAGAGAGAGAGAGAGAGAGAGAGAAGGGGGAGGGCCCAGAGCAGTCTCCATAGTCGACATTAGTTTTCCATATAGTTTTACTTCATAGGTGGGCACAGGGCTGCGCAGGGCATGAACTGGGCCGGGAGCCTCCCACATAGGCCCCGGCAAGAATTGAACTGGGGGCACTCCCCAGTTCAGCATGTGGGTCCACACGGGCCAGGGCCAGGATTCGATCCTCGGTCCTCGGGGCTTCAAAGTGAGCGCTTAACCCGCTGAGCCGTCCCAGCTTTCCCTTAGTTGGACATTTAAATGCCATAAGAGAGGCTGCACAGAGCAGAGGTATATTTCCTGAGTCCTAGGTTCTAGCTCTATGGATCACTTTCCTCATGGGAATTTTTTATATTTATTGCTTTGTGATTTAAGAGTTCAGATATTTGCAGATTTCTCTGATAATCTACTTTGTCTCCAAGTGATAATAGCCGTGCATTTAAGTGATTCCTCAAGTGAATATGAGACTTCTTAGAAAGTTATAAGAGGGAAAAGTTGACAAGGTGCAGCTGTAATGTGGGTCTGTGCATTTACCCTGAGAGGTCCTGTAAGTATAAGAGAGTTACAAGAGTTGGGTGAGCAAGAGAATACCCAAAGATGACTTTGCTCAGAAAGTATCTCTCAGAACATTCTGTGTGTTAGCATTCTGTGTGTGCAGTTAGCCAACTGCATCTTAGAAAACTTTGGTTTATTCACATTTTAGAGTGTATTTAGTTTATCACATGGGTGTTTTTGGGACCCAAAGAAATAATGCTGGAAAGAAAGAGGATGCTCTTTAAAGTAGAAAGCAGGCCTATTTGGGTCAGAAACTTTGGACAAGAGGGTGCTATGTGTTTGAAAAGAAGAGACAGGAGAAGAAGCAGCTCAAAAGAGGTAGGGATAACAATGAAATCCAACCTTGACTGCTTCACACATTAGCTGGTGTATTATCCAAAATGAAACCAGTAGCCAAGTATAAAATATCTGAAGGCTGAGATATTCCAAGTCTCAAAGGCATGAAGGCTATTCCCCTTCAGGGCAACCTCCCCAGCTTAGCCTTGCTGGGTGTTTCCCCATCTAGATCTTGCCCCCTCCTCTGCCTGAAGGAAAACAAGAAGAAGAAAAGAAAAAGAATCAGGGTATTTGGATATTTACTCTCCTTCATCCAGTGGATTGTTAAGAAAATCAATAAAATGATGAGATGTGCAAAGTAGTAATACTGAACAAGCTACTCTGGCAATTATGCACTAGTCTATTTAAGACCACTATGTTCCATCAGCTATAATTTTTTTTTTAAGATTTATTTTATTGTTTTTTCCAGAAATAGAGAGACAGAGAGAAAGGAGAGGGTCTCCATAGTTGCACCTCATCAGTTTTCAACATAGTTTCCATCAGCTATAATTTAAGTGTTTTTCTGCCTTCAGTCCCAAAACACCTGACTTCTGCTATGACAATAATTGATGCTTCTACTGTTGCTTTGTCACTTTGAATTTTCCAAAGAGTCTTTCCTGGTCTTAACATATTTTTCACTGTAGTCAGTACTGTCCAAAGGAACTTTCTGTGATGATGGAACTGTTCTATATTTGTGCTGTCACAAGTCACATGTGAATCTTTAGCACTTGAAGTATGGCTACGTATGATTGAGGAGCTCAATGTTAAATGTTATTTAATTTTAATTAATTTAAATTTTAATAACCTTGTGTAGCTAGTGGCTGCTATTGGATTGGACAAATATAAATGATAAACTATAACTTTCTTTCTCTGCATTAACGTTTTAGAATTTTAATTTTTATCTACCAGAAAAGTTACAAGAATAACATGAACTCTTATATACCCTTAGTCCAGATTTCCCAATTATCTTTGTTCCCTATTTGCTTTACCATTTTATTTATTCATTTCGTCTGTCATCTATCTATCTATCAACCATCATCTGTCTATCCATCCATCCACCTACCCATCCATCCATCCATCTACTTCCTACCTACCTATTATCTATCTATCTATCTATCTGTCTATCTATCTATCTATCTATCTATCTATCTATCTATCTATCTATCTATCTATCATCTATTTATCATCATTCTTCCTGAACCATTTGAAAGTAAATTCAAACATGCTGGTCTTTTGTCCTAAATACTATGAGTATTTTCTAAGACCAAAGACATTTTGTTTCATAACCACAGTACAATGATCAAAATCAGGAAGTTGACATTGACACAATTCTAGTATGTAATGCAGTGATTCTCACTTAAGGTGTGCTCCCAGACCAGCAGCATCAACATCACTTGGGAACTTGTTAGAAACCCAGTTTCTTACCCTACACTCCAGCCATACAGAGTCAGAAATTCTGGGGTGAGAGCTGGCAATCTGTGTTTTGACAAACACACCAGGTGAGTCGAAGCACACTGAAGTTTGAGAAGCAGCTAACTAATCCACAATACATAATTAAATTTAGCCCATTTGTCCCAATAATGTCCTTAGAAGGGACATTTCTATAAGAACTTAAAAAAAAAAATACATGCAGAATCCAGTCCAGGATCATCTGTGTTAATTTTTAAATGAACTGGTGGTTTCCAAGCACTGAGTTGCTCTCCAGGAGAAATGTTGCCATGGTGACCACTCCTGGCAGGTCTGAGAACAGCTGTGGGGTTTCCAGGGCTCCAGCGCTGAGCTGTTAGGCTGCCACTTCTTTGGCTTCCCGAGTAATGACGTGTGGGGATCTCTCCGTTTTTGTTAACAGAGATATTCCTCATCTTCAGACCCCCAAATTTACTCTTAATTCACACAAGCCTGGTTTTACTCTTTTTATTTATTCTTTAATTAAACATTTTTGCTAACCAATGTCACTCTAATAAATTTAACAATAAAAAACGTTTTTTATTTTTCTTTTTAAAAACTGCTGTATTATCTTTACAATATATAATTCACATCATTCCACGCAATAGGTAAAATTCTACTAATAAAAATCTTACAGACTGGGTCAAAAATATAGCATTCAACTAGAAGCTGGTAAAGAGACCCACCAGAATCAAGTGACATCAAAAGGTTTACAACAAAGATACATTATGAACATGTTTGTTTAGAAAGCAGGTCTCTCTCTCTCTCTTAACTTCAGGGAAAACACAAGGATTCAAAGCATAAGGCAAAATTCATGCTGGCTATGGTGAGGGGGTCAGTGCTAACTGCCTACAGTGTATGACTCAGTTGTTTTTCTCTCAGCATTTGCTTAAGTTATTTCATCTCCTCCTCAATCCTTTCCATATTCTCTTCTCCCATATTTGTCTGTGGCTCTCCAACCCTCTGAAGTGCATCCTGTCTATACTGCAGGATGGGCTGCGTAACATGGAACACCTACGATTTCCTCTAGGCACACCTTATTATTCTCCAGCTTCCAAGAGCCCTCTCTTAATAGCATCTTGCCCCTTTTCACCTTTCTTTCTGTTTTCCTGGGTGGTATTCTCCACGTTGATATTTTTGACTGATTGTTCCTCTTTGGATGCCATTACTCCTGGGCCTTTCCTTGCTGTCTCCTCCTCTTCTTCATTTTTCCCTTGGGTGCACCCTCGGACACTTGACAAAGACCCACAGACCTACTCTGCTTTCCTAGGGCCTATGGCTGGCCCATGTTGCACAGGGCAGAGGGGAGCTGATGGCTAGTCTCTTTTTATTGAGGAAAAATAATAATACTGGAAATGGCAGATGGCCAAATATGCACCTCATAGGGAAATGCTATGTCACCATTGACATGCTTGGTATTTTTATCTCCAAGTTTCCTCTTCTGTAATTTAATTTGGGGCCTTGAAAGATTAAAATACATAAATACATTTATGAGCCTGCTACACCCACTATCTAACACTTTGGATGCATCACACCAAATTATGAGTCTGAAAAACAAACTGAACTCATAACTCCCTGTTAAGGTCTAACAAAATCTTTGAGGGGAAAGAGTTCTAACGCTACCAAAATGGCAGAATATATCAAATATTGACATCTTCTAGTCTCCCCAGCCCAGGGGACATGGAACTACTTGTAGTTTCACACCTATTCATCCTAGCCCCACATCCTCAAATCCTACCCTCCCTCCCAGGCCTGGCTGCCCCCTCTACAAAGCCTCGCATAATCTGCTGGCTGGAAATCACTCCCCACCAGAGCCTCTTATCATAGCAGTTTACGTAAAAACCATCTCAAACTCTCAACTTGTGGGATTGGTCTGTCTCTGATTCATTCTTGTAACACATCATGGACCATATAATAAGCCATAGAGAAATTAGCATGCAGGAAACTCTTTTTTCTGAAGACGTCTTTACCATTTGCTTCCAGCTGCCTTCCATCTCATTTCTGTCAAACTCTGATGGTGAGAGATAAAATATTGGATTCTTCTACTTGTCGTATATGTCAAAAGCATTTTGTCTCACCTTATTTTGCTGGTATACTTAACAGTGCACTGCACCAGAGATCTGTGAGATACTACCTGAAGATTTTCCATTTGGGTTAGGATAAGGCACCCCCAGAAACCTGGGTGTTAAATTAGTAGACAAAATAGAGAATAGGTGAGATCATACATCTTCAGAAGAGAGAGAACATAGGACTATCAGGGAAAAAAGTGAGAAAGGTTGGACTTGTCTATTTCCCATTTAGTGAAATTAACATAGCTAAACAATAATTACCGGTATATCAATATAATGGTAGTGCTTCACCTTAGCTGTAAACTACAATCTCCTGGAGAGCTTTAAAAAATCTCAAGACTTGCGGCCCACTTCCAGCAAGTCTTATTTAATTAACCTAGGGGATGGACCAGACATCAGGATTTTTGAAAGCTCTCTGGGTGATTTGAATGGGTAGCCAGGGCTGAGAGCTGCCAACAACAAGAACCACAATAGAGGAGAGAGAGCAAGATGGCGGCATGAGAGGAGAACCCAGACACCTACCTGGGAAGGGACTTACGGACAAAAAGGAACCCACAGGGGAAACCCTGAGAAGCACCCTCAACTGAGAGAACCACACAACGCAGAACAACACACAAAGGTTAGAGGAAAAAGGGGAGAGCGGGAGAGGGAGGGAGAAGGAGCAGTTTGGGGACAGGAACGGA
>PVKE010025110.1:0-23294 GCA_004027555.1 Craseonycteris thonglongyai
AAAAAAAAAAAAAAAAAAAGGAAAAAAAACAAACACCTGAATTTATAATACACATCTGAGAGCCACATGTGGAAGTGACCTCCTATTTTAAAGGACAGGTAGAATTTTGTCAAGCAGGGATGGTGGGAAGAACATTCTCGCAATGAAACCATGTGGGCTAAGGCAAAAGCCAGGAAATGTTTGGGAAGGAGACTGGTGCTCCAGGTGGCTCAAAGGGACAGGAATAGACGGGCCAGGATACCAGGGATTCAGGAAGGCTTTCAGGGGGGAGCACAGGCGGGGCTCACAGGGTAGGTCTGAGCGTGCTGTCATGGAGGAGGAAGGGATTTCAGACACGGGAACAACAAGCCGGGCAGCTCACTCTCTTCCCCTGTTGTCAAGTGAGCTCCTGAATCAGATGCGCTCTAAGCTACCTGCCATCCCGTCTTGCACCCTTCAGGAGCTAGGGCATTTGCCACCTAAGGATACCCTATGGAGCATCTGTGCTCTTGGCTGTGGGATGTGACTCTTGCTCACCATCAGGAGGAAAAAGAGTCAAGGCCCGTCCCCTGGACAGAGGACAAGTTGTCGTGAGCAATGCAGAGGGACCTGGAGGCCTTAAGCAGAGACAAGATCCCTGGATGAAGCAGCAGCTCATATAATCACACAACACACACAGACCTGGTTGATATATCTAAGTCTAATATACAACTTAATAGGCATAAAAGAATGCCACTTGTACAAATTTAGAAAAGCAAATCACAAATATTGATTTCACAACCCAAAGGTAGTAGAACCTGGTCCAGTTATAAACACACTCACGTTGCTAAGCCATGTAAGCACGGAAATCTGAAAGGCTGGGAAAATACCATTTGCTGCTATGAAGAGATTTCTTTTGTGTTCATAGTTCACGAGCTGAGTGTGGTTCATAAACATCCTGGGGTTGGACACCCGTCTACATGAAATATTCTTGTAAGAAAAACAGTGTTGACTTCATTGCAAAGCAGGCCCTGCTGATGGCAGACCAAGCCTGGAATGTGCAGATAATTATCTTTAAGACCAGTCAACGGCTATATGTCTCCCATAATATCACCTTTAAGATCAAGCCAAGACATTCCAGTCTGAATCAAGGTTTATTTATGAAAGGATTTAACACTTTTAGATCCCATATTGCTTGGAGGACCACCAATTTCCATTCCCAAATATCCAATTTCTTCAATTTCACAGAGCATGAATGAGATTTCAAGTTCTCGTATGTTGAGAGACAATTTAAGACACTAAAATTCCTTTGGGTCCATGACGTGAATTTCTTTGCTAACACCTCCACAAAATAAAATCACCACTAGGGACTGAAAGTAAAAACACTGTAAGTCATAATGCCACATTCATGTAGATGCGACCAAGTTTTCAGGTAATTCTAGCTGAATGGGCTCCGTTGTTCCCCTCAAACTTTAAAGGTCAAAGGAGCAATTTGATTGTGGGTGCTGTATATAGGCCACAGATGAAAGAAAAAAATGGCCCTTCCACAAGAAAGAACACAGGATTTTAAAGGACACACAAATATCCAATGAAAGCGAGTCTAATTGGACCCCCATCTGTTGGAGTGACCCACTGGAAGGGAACCAGTTAATCTGGAGATTGTATAAGGTCCTTCATTGGTTATGCTAGGTAATGAGCAGATGTCCTTTTTGAAGAACTGCCACAAATCGGCTTAAACTAGGCCTGGGCCTGGGGGGAGGGGAGTGATGACGGTGGGCATGCAATCTCAGAGGAGGTACCAGTCCTGCACAGTTATTTGATAACTGCCCATGCCAGTAAGAAGATAATGATGACCATGAAGGTCACTAACAGACAGAAAAATCAATACTTCTTATGGAAAATGTAGTACCGGTACATACTAGTCATTGAATGACATTAAATAATTCAGTTATTTGATGACTAAAACTAATTCAGGAATTAAGCAAGAAAGCGATGAAACAGTATTTATATTGAAGAATAATCAAATGCCTTACATTTATTACTGCCTACTAATAAGTATTAATAATTACCTCTTAATTCATAATTAATATAACATTAAAATTATCTGTTAATAAGCACCTATTAATGGATATTAATATAAATGCATGAGTGAATGTATATTTATTTTTATATGAGAACTTAACCTTCTTGATGGTCATGCCTATCATTCTAAAATAACAAAGGGACATTCTGATTTTCTAAAACAAAATTACATACACATACACACACATGTATTCATATACAGCAGAGAAGGTTGTTTAGAAAGAAACACATCAGGGAATTAAAAGTGATTTTTCTTAGTTGTGAATCACTAACTTTTTTTCTAACTGTCATTATCCATATCCCAAATAGCTTTATTGATACCTTGATTCCAATTGTAAAAATAATGCATATTTACATATTTTTAATTCTGAAAATACAGAAAGTATGGAGAGAGAGAAAGAAAAACAAAAATCACTGATGACCATTTTTATAGCCTTTCAGACTTCTTTCCATCTATGGCTATTGCTTTACGTAAAATCAATCATGGTACACATACTGCTGTTGCCTTTCTTTTAACTTACGAACATTCCATTGATGTTTTGCCTGTCAATAAATATTGATCTAGTTCATTCTTTAATGGCCATAGTGCAATCTATAATAATCCTCTCCCAAGGGGCATTAAGGTTATTTCTAAGTTTTCAAATTTTATAAATAACTGTACAGAAATGTCTGAACATTTTCTCTGCTCCTAACCCCGTTATTACTTAAGATAAGGTTCTGGAAAGGCACTTGTTGGGTCAAAGGGCATGTACATCTTCAAGGTTTAGAATAGATACCAACCAACCAGCCTCCTGAAATACTATACAAATCCATAATGAGAGGCCTATCTTATTTTCTTCTTTTGTTTCTCTGTATTTTCTGTTGTTAATCTCTGTAACTTACATTTTGTTTAAAGATTGCTTGCATAAAAGAAAAAATATATAATAATAGGTAGTTTATGAAAAAGGAAAAAAAAAGGTACAACTGGAAGGTGATTTATTTCCAACAAAGAATCCTAAGCTATGGGACGGGTCTTACCTACAAAGAAGATAGGGACACAAGACTCACTACCTTGATGCTACTGTCTATTAAACTCCCCTAACTCACTCCCTTTGCTGAGGCCTGGTTCCTGCACATGGTGGTATACAGGTGGAGAATATAGTGATCAGCAAGCTTGAGTATCTAGTCTTAATGTGATACACTAAAGTCTGTTGCAGAGGGAGGGATAATAGAACATAAAATCAAACACACACCAAAAAAAACCCATTTATATTAGTTTATAACATGTCTCAGTTTTAGGAAATAAATTGCTTTGTTTTTTATATTTTAGGCCTTTTGATAAAATTCTGCCACTTGACAACTGTAATCTTGACTGTGGGAAGAGTAAACTGAATTGGTTTGGATTCATAAGAGATACATAATATTTGAGCCCTGGGGATACACAATAAGATCCCATGTATTCTTACTGATGTCAATACACCTACTCACAACTGTCTTTCCTGTTGCCTACTTGGCTATGAGGTTGGAAATAAGATAACCACCCTCACTAGAAATATGTGTATATGGAAAGACAAAGGGCTCTAATGAAGTTATTGGGAGAACTGATTTTTAATTTATTGGGGCTGTCCAGAAGCTTAGGGTTTACTTCTTAATTCATTGCTGTTTACAGATAGTGACATGGCTAGAAAACTAAATTCCTAAAAAGTTAGCAGGTATAGATTATTTAAAAAATTATTTGACTATTTAAAAAGTAATGGCACTTTTCGATTGCAGGACAAAAATATCACTACAATTCTTCCTAGTGGTTCATGTCTTCTAAATAGGACATACATATTCACTGTACTGTATTTGTACAAGAACACTCCAACCCACACACAGCCGTTACTAACCCCGAGCATGAACTCCACCTTGAGGTCAAGCCAGGTGATTCTGAAAGGAGTGCTAAATCCTCCAACCACTGCAAACCCATTCAATTCACTGTGGCAACAGTGTGGTGAGCATTTCAGTCCCAGTGGCCTGGAAGAATGAATGTGCTTCACAAAGCACCCAATTTATTCCCATAAAATGCTTGGCATGCCAGTTGACTTGGGCTCATTTTACACAAAAATTCAGGTTTGGGGAAAGATTTACTCTAGGGTTTCCAAATGTTTATTGCCTCGCTGACAGATTTGAGACTGGTGCTTGAAACAGGTGATTTTTCACACCACTAGGAATCCTGAATGTGATTCTAGAACATGGAGCAAAAATTGTCTGTAAGACTCCAGCTGATATCAAATCACACAAATTCTAGAATCTATGCAAGCAAAGAAGTAAAAACACTTCTTACATGAATAACCATATATGAGGTAGTGTAGCATCATCAAAAGTTACACCTAGCACCTCCCATTTACCCACATTCTATAAGGTCCATGCCTACTAGTATTTTCCCTGTTCCTCAAACACGTGAGCTTGTTCCCACCTCAGCAACCTTGTACTTGTTGTTCCTGACACCTAAAGTCCATTCATCCCAGTTCTTTGCCAAGCTGGCTCCTGCTCATCATTCAGCTTCAAAAGGAGCCCTCCTGCCTCTCCAAGTCACACCATTTGTAACAGGGCCCAGTGATTTCCTTCAGAGCACATGTTGCAATCTCCAATTGTCTTGTTCATTTTTTAAAATGTATTTCTTGTTACTGAGGGCTGGCTGGGCTTTGCCTTCCTTGATCACAGATCACAGCCACATCCCCAGGAACAGAGTAGGCACTCTATAAATGTATGTGAAGTAAATAAGTAAAGCATTTAATTAACCCAAGTATTGGGATTCTGCGTTAAACCATAGCGCAAAACCGTAAGGTATGACTTGTATTATATTCTAAGTACTCCGTCATTATAAAAACAAGATATTAATATATTCCACATGAGACATATTAAGATCAGGTTCATGATCTAAAGAATAAAGAGGATTATATTAGTTTACTAGTTCCCAAAGTTCCATCATAAAAACACCCTGTTCTATTTTTTCTTCCATGATACCAATATTTTAAAATAGTATGTTGTTCAAATAAACTTTCTTCTATTCTAGGTAGTATACCCTTATATACCGTATTTTCCGGCGTATAAGACAACCGGGCGTTTAAGACGACCCCCTAATTTTACAGTTAAAACATAGGTTTAGGCCTATATTCACTGTATAAGACTACTACCCCCCACTTCTGAGGCTGTAGTCTTATACAGCGAATATAGGCCTAAACCTATGTTTTAACTGTAAAATTAGGGGGTCATCTTATACACCCAGTCGTCTTATATGCCGGAAAATACGGTACTTTCTATCAGGATTTTTGGAAGATAACAAATGGCATATGGACAAAAAATGTATAATAAGTGTTTATACCAACACTATTCATAATAGCCAGAAAGTGGAAACAACCCAAATATCATCAACTATGGGTATTGGGATATGGGATATCCCAATATCCATACCATGGAATATTATTCATTCATAAAAACAGATGAATTACAGACACATGCTATAACATGAAGGGGGCTTGAAAACATTGTCCTAAGTACAAGACGCCAGGTACAAAAGCCCGCATATGAGTATCATATAATTCCATTTATATGAAACATCCAAAATAGGCAAATTCACAGAGACAGAAAGCAGATTAGTGGTTACCAAGGGCTGGGAACTACAGGGTAGAAACGAGGACTGCTCAAGGCGGACAGGGTTTTTTGGGGGGTGGGGGAGGAGAGAGTAATGAAAATGTTCTCAGATTGATTGCAGTTATAGTTGCACAACTCTATCAATCATTGAATAGTATACTTTAAGTGGGTGCACTGAATAGTCTATAAACTATATCTCAATAATACTATTACATACATATACGAGGGCTGTCTGGAAAGTCTCAAGCCATGTTACCATTCTTTTTATATCGACAATGGCTGGATTTTTTCCAAACAGCTCTTTATTTTGGAATGGCATGTAGATACCAATTCTTTCTTTGGAGATTAAATTGGATGACTTACTCTTATTTAGTCCTAAAATCTACAAAAAAGACACACTCTACGAGTTCAGGGTTGTATTACTTTAAGTCATGTCAGCTGCTTATCTCAATCAATGGCTTATTATGTTTATTTCTAGCTCAAATAAATTCCAAACAATAAGAGAATTTTATTTTCTGAAGGGATGATGTTCTCTCTGTGGAGTCATTTCAGTTCTTTCTGGCTAATAGTTTCATCATTCTCCAATTTAGGTCTCAGAGTTCTGCTGGATCTTCCGTATTTAGCCAGTAGACAGGGACAAGGGGGTAGGACAAATTACACTTTGGTACTAAATTGCCTAAGTAATTTATACATTATATATAAAAATGGCAAAAATCACTTTCATTGACCAAAACTCAGTAATATGGCCTATCTACAATGGAATCCAGGAAATGTAATCTACCGTACATTGTGTGAAGAAGGAGGAAGAAGGATCGGGTTTTGTTAAATGTATAGCAGAAACATAGAAAAGTTTACTACCTAAAGAAAAGACAGATTTGGGAGGGGCCTAGGAGCATCTACTTTGTCACTCACACTGTTGTTCCAAAGACAAAGTCCCTCATAACAAGTAGTTGGTACCAATTAGAAATAAATTGGTAAAACTGCTTTTTAGATAGAAATTTGGCAACATCAATAAAGCTTAATATGTGTGAAACCTATGATCCAATGTGGTCGATTAGAAAAACCAAGCTACATCTTTTGCAACTTCTTTTACCCCTTAAATCTGGGCTGGCCTTGTGACTTGCTCTGACCAACAGAATGTGGTGGAAGCGGTACAGTGTGCATTCTGGAGTCCAGGCCTTCAAAGGCCTAGCAGCTTCGGCTTGAACAGATGCCTCAAGAACGCCATGCTGTGGAGAGCTGGTCAGTCCTATAGTGGGATGAGAGGCCATGTGGAGAAGACCTGGGGTGCTCTAGCCTGTACATCATCCCAAGGGCCAGACGTGTAAGGGGTGCCATGTTGGACTATTCAGCCATCCCAGCCATCATCTGATTGCAAAGAGGCGAAGAAAAGAGCAGAACCACCCTGCCTACCCAGGGAATTGTGCAAACCATTATTTTAAGCCAGAAAGTGTGGGGTTTTGTGTGACACTGTAACAGATAACTGATACGAACAGGAATTTCACCTCTGAGTATATACTACAGATAAACTCTCACACTTTAGCCCCAGGAGAAGTATTCAAGAAGGTCCACCATGGTACTGTTTGTAAAAGGAAAAGCGATTATGTCAACCAATCCAAAAATGGATATTTAACATATGATTTAGGGAGCCAATGAAATGTCATACAGCACTGAAAAGAAACAAGAGCTACAGGTATCAAACTGAATAAACTTCAAAAAGATACTATTAAGAAAAGAAAGCTAATTTCCCAATGACACACATTCAATCACCAAATATTTGTGAATACTATGTACGCATCCGGGATAAAGCATTTATGAAAAGATACCACAGAAACAAATCAACAAAGAAAAAACCTTGTCGTCTTCAGGAAATTTGCATTCTGGTAGAGAGAGAAAGAAAATACATCAAATGTTTAGTCACCTCAGTAGTGAAAACTACTAAAGAAGGGAAAGGAGATGAAGGCCTGAAGGGATTTGCAGTTTTAGAGGAAGTAGCACAGGAAGGCCCTAAGGCAGAGTCTTTTAAATGAAGACTTGAGGGAAGTTGGAAACTGGCCTGTGGATATCAGGGGAAGAAAATTCTAGGCAAAGGGAAGTGCATGTGTAACGTGTCCTGCAGTGGAAGAGCTGCCGGTGTTTTCAGGGATTAGGGAGGAGTATCAGCCTACTGAATAAAGAGAAAAGTATGAAACCATGCATGTTGCATTCAAGAACACACAAACTAAGAGTACATGTTATATAAACTAATAGTACCTATTATACAAGGGCTGTCTGGAAAAAACCCAGCCATAAATGCCTCCATTGTTCATATTACACGACTGGATACTTTCCGGACAGCCTTCATATATGATTTCATAAACATCTCTAAAAATCATTTTTAAAAGTCTATAAGTGGTTAATAATGCTTACATTATGTCAAGTATAAAAATAAACATGGAGGGAAACAAATTAATTTCAGGATAGGATTCCCTTTGGGGAAGGAAAATGGAGATAAATAGGATCAAATGGAGTAAAATAGTTTATCTCTTTAAAAAATGGCAAGCAGGGAAGCCGGGATGGCTCAGTGGGTTAAGCGCTCACTTTGCAGCCCCAGGGACTGAGGATCGAATCCCAGCCCTGGCCTGTGCAGACCCATGTGCTGAACTGGGGAGTGCCCCCAGTTCAGTTCTCACCAGGGTGAGACCCCGGCCCAGTTCCTGCCCTGTTCAGCCCCACTACCACCTGTGGAATAAAACTATGCGGAAAAACCAATGATGTGCAACTATGGAGACTGCTCTGGGCCCTCCCCCTTCTCTCTCTCTCTATCTCTATATCTCTCTGTCAAAAACAATAAAAATCCATCATTAAAAAATGACAAGCATTTATGGAATATTTTATTTTATTTATTAAGTAAAATTTATTTAGTGTGGGTTCTGGGTTAATGAGTTTTAATTGTAATATTCTCTGTATTTTCTAGTATGCTTGAAATATTTCATAATTGGTTTTAAAAGGGAATAAAGTAATAAACATTTAATCAGTAATCAACACTTGTTTAAGTGAGGAGATGTAGGTGGGTGTGCACACGCGCGCACACACACACACACACACACTACAATGAGAAAGGTGTTTCCTAACTGTCCAAAAACTCAACAGGCATCTGGTTGGGCCTCACTAAGGGTACCATCTCTCCCTAGAAGTAACAGCCACCACGTTGCACATATACTATTATGTAGGATTTAATCCATATATGGTTAGCATCATGCTGTTTTGATGAAGACAAATACCAATGTGGGTTCTACTTTAACACTTTCATGCCTCTCTAGTTGCTTCTAATATAATTTCAAAGTAATACTTATATGTAAAATTACACTTAAAACAGCAGGTGCTTCTGCAAAACTGAACAGGAACAGAGGTTAATCATAATGATAATAATGACAATAATAGTACTGACATTTATTGAGTGCTCAATATTTGCTGGCCCCTTCTCCGAGATTTCCACTTTTACATTCTGTATATTAGGTCATTTACTCTTATGAAGTAGAAATTGTTATGACCCCCACTGTACCCATGAAGAACAGAGGTACAGAGAGATGAGTGACTTGTCCAAGGTCACACAGCTGGAAAGTGGTGAAGAAGCCAAGCTTCAAACCCAGGAGCTTATCTGATGACAGAAGCTTTAACCAGTAAGTTCTTTTGGGAATGTGGTGACCCCCACTGTACCCATGAAGAACAGAGGTACAGAGAGATGAGTGACTTGTCCAAGGTCACACAGCTGGAAAGTGGTGAAGAAGCCAAGCTTCAAACCCAGCAGCTTATCTGATGACAGAAGCTTTAACCAGTAAGTTCTTTTGGGAATGTGGAAACCTCTGAGCACACCCTAAACTGCTCCCATAATTCACCATTTGTATACTAAAGTTACAGCCAACTGTGACTGTGTTTGTCTGACTGGGCAATACGTTGTTAACTATATGGTTCATATTTGCTTCCACTCATGGGATTATAGGCTTCAGGTCAATCAGTGTGAACCTTGATTGACAACTAACATGAATTTGAAATTTTGCTCACTCTTACAAATAAAAATGTATAAATACAATTGCACCAAGATAGTTATGACCCCTTAAACTCTTATAAATACTATCATCCTTCAGATGGTATTAGTATTTGGAGAGAAGAGGTGAGGTCCAATTTAGCTCTGAAAAATGCTTCCTGATTCTTATTGAAAACCATATTCATTTCCCTAAAGGCTGTATTCCCACATGTACAAGTCCTCTAGAGTCATAAAAAACAAAGTTTGGAGACTGCTTCTCAACAGGAAATTCTCAACAGAGTAGGTCAAAATTTACAGCCATCGCAAACAAATGATCAAAACTAAATACGAGTTTTAAAAACAGAAATGTTAAGACCAAATGAATACAATGCAAAGGTGTCTAAAATCACTAAAAACAAAGCTAAAAAACATGTAAGTAATTTTGTCTTACCTTTAGGCACAAAAATGAAAAGGGACTAGCATACCACTTTTCTACTAGATTTTGTCCAATAACAGGAAATGAAATATGTATACAACCCATGTAAAGAGAAAACTAATCCTTATAACTAAAAAATCAGGTTTGTTAGGTGCAATAGTAAACATCAAAAAGTATATGTTGGGACATCTACAAAACAGATTCACTGTTAATTAACCGCTTCTTTCAGATAATCTCTATTGATAATATGCTTTATGTTTTCCTTCATTCAAGCAAAGGTTTGTTAAATGAGGACAGACGTACATGTCTCTAAGTCCTTGATAAATCCTAGCAATTGTATAGTATCAATCCAGAAGTACTGTCTCATCCTACACATTAATTCACACAAAGAACATTTACTCAAAAGCTTTCCCAAACCTACCTCCTATACTCATTTATTCTTTAAATTAGTGGACTAGAATTTTCTGCCAACTGTCCCAAAATGTGTCTGATCCATATAGTTGGAATCAATGGCTTTAACTACATTACAGTTTAATTCAAATTATCTCTATTACTGGAGGCAAACTAAATTCAATGCTTCCAAAGTGATGTTTCTAACAAAACCAACTCAAACTTTGCTTCAGTAAAATATAGCCAACAGGGGGAAAACACCATAAACATAGTAATTATGGTGAGGTAATCAAAGGCCTCTACATGGAGAAAAAAAGAAGTCCTAAAAATGTTACTTGTGGGTTTGGAGGGTTTGGAGCCTTGAAAAGGACCTATTTTAAACAGAAGCCAGGAGGAAGCAACACGCTTTGGATCTTTCTCCATCTCTCCTCGCCCTTCTCTCACTCTCGGGAAGGAGAAGACACAGTTGAAAACAATCAAGCTGCTCTTCTCCCCTGGCCCCGTTCTTTCTCTGTCTTCATTTCTACCGTGGCTTCAAAACATGCCTGTTCCACTGAGAACGCCTTTCCCATTGGATGTCCCCAGCTTGTAATTATAACCCCACAGAGCTCCTACAGAACCGTCTTCAAGACCCTTCAGGACCCGCACAGGGACATTTCTGGATACAAGTCACTCTGTTCTAGTCTCTTTACAGAAACCACCAATGAGAACCAACTGTAAAAGTTGCCTCAGTGTGAACAGATATTTCTCCAAAGAAGATATACACGAGACACATAGAAAGATGCTCAATATGACCAGCCACGAGGGAGATTCACGTCAAAATGACAATGAGATGTCACTTCCCGCAGAGACGGAGGTGGCTAGATTCCAGCATTGAGGCTGTGGAGAAACTGGAGGCCTACGTGCTGCTGGTGGGAATGTACAGTGAGTGGTGACGCCACTGTGGAAAGGTGCGTCAGTTCCTCAAAAAATTTACCATAGGATTGCCACATGATCCAGAAAGTTCCTCTTCTGGGTGTATGCTCAAACGAATTGAAAACAGAATCAAAGGACAGAGACGTGACAGCATTATAATTCACAATAGCCAAAGGCAGAGATAACCCAAATGTCCATAGGCCACTAACGGATAAACCAAGTGTGGCGTATACATGCAATGGAATATTAATCATACTTAAAAAGGAAGGAGATTCTGATATATACTCCAACAGGATGAACCCCGAAGACATTATACTAAGTGAAATAAGCCAGATGAGTCCACTCAGATGAGGTACTTGGAACAGTCAAAATCACAGAGACAGTAAAATGGTAGTTGCCCAGAGCTGGGGAGGGGAAAATGAGGCGTCACTGTTTAATGAGAGTGCAGCTTCAGTTCAGGGTATAAGAAAATGTTCTGGGGACTGAGGGTGGTGATGGTGGCTCATCCGTGTGAGTGTACTTAATGCCACAGAACTGTACACTTAAAAATGATTAAAATGGCAAATTTTATGTTGTGTCTTTCACCACAAAAAAGTTGACTCCAAGGATGTAATTATAAACACAAAATGGTTTTCAGTCAACTGGTGCTTTTATAAATCAATAAGCTGCCATTTTGTAGCTCCTACTCGTCTATAAATAGGACCGTTCTGGGTCACAGAGGCTCTGCTTTCAGTGACTATCAGATCAGAGGCGAGGTTGTGGGCGACTGAACCAGTCATCCATGCCTTTACACGTCCCACTGCTTCAGGAAGAAGGCACGAGCCCTAGACAAATGGGTCACCGTTCCATTACACACAGGCCCGGGCAGACACCACTAAGCACTCACATCCCAGCTCCCAGGACGTCACAATCCTTCCCCAAGCGGGGTTCAGGCAGCCACCAATTAATCAGAGCTGTCTGTCAAAATAAATCTATTTACCACAGTAGCCTAGAAGGCAATCTAGTTTTTATGTTTGTTTTTTACCAAAGCTAAAATCTTATCCATTAAAAACCAATTACAACTAAGCTGAAGATGCCCATTTATAGATGGAAGGGGACAGCTTTGCCCCAGGCTCTGCCCAAGCCATTCCTTTGTCCTGGATGCTGACACACACAGGTCCAGGGTACAAGAAGAACCCCTTGGGCAATACACTCAAGTGACCAGAGCCCCAGATTCTTGTAGCATAATAATAAAAGGCGATGTGTCAGTAAAATGAAACCTCTTGTTATGAAAGGCCTCGCTGTCTTCTAGAGCAAGCTTGTCTAATCTATGGACCACGGGCCACAGGTGGCCCCACATGGTTTTGAATGTGGCCCAATGCAAATTTGTAAACTTTCTTAAAACACTATGAGATTGTTTTGCAATTTCTTTTTTGGTAGCTCATCAGTTATCGTTAGTGTTCGTGTACTTCATGTGTGACCCAAGACAATGCTTCTTCTTCCAATGTGACCCAGGGAAGCCAAGAGGTTGGACACCCCTATTCTAGAGCAGGGGTTGCAAACATTTTCTGTAAAGGAGCAGAGAGTAAATATTTTAGACTCTGTTGGCCATGCATTCAGTCTCTGTGGCAACCCTGCAACTCTGCCCTATAAAAGTGATACGGACAATACATGAATGGATGGGCATGGCTGTGTGCCAACAAAAATACATACAAAAACAGGTGGCAGGTAGGACTTGGCCCATGGGCCATAGTTTACTGACCAGAGTTCCAGATTGTCCATCTTTAGTTCAGATCTCTTGGAGGGCCTCTTAACCCGTTCCTTTTATCTACCCTCAGAATTTAAAGCCACTTGCAGCCCCACTTGAGCACGACCCCCACCTGGGACATAGCTGAATGAAAAACAACGGGCACAGAAAGGAGGTGGAGAAGAGCAGACAGAGGATCCACAAGACTGATACCTTGGTGCGGTGGGTAGAATTGAGGACTAAAGCTGAGGATGGATCAACAGAGGAGCCACTCCCCAGTTTTTTCCCATCCACCAAAGCTGGACACATTAGAACATGGTATTCAAACCTCTGCAAAGTGAAGCCTGCCCGGGTGTGGCCTTGGATTCCGTGTGTGAGTTTGGTGTGACTAGGGACCAGTGTGGCAGTGGGTGGGCTGTGCCCTCCTGCCGAGGGCAGAACAGAAAGTGACAGCCTTCGATCAATCTAGAGACTGAGGCAGAGCAGTCTTAAAACTAAGACAACGTTACTTCACCCACTGCCCCTTCTAACAAATTCTGCTCAATAACAATTAGATACAGGCGGCTAAGTATGGAGCAGGTCAGAGCGCGGGTAGCTCAGACACAGACCAGCTGCTGTGGAGAGCTCCCTGTCCTTGGGTAAGCCAGTTAATGTCTGTTTCTTGTATTTAGAGCGGAATTCCAAATGCTGGTTCCCTCTAAGGATAAGCAAGAAGATGGATTCCAGGCAATCTGCCTTCAGATTGAAAGACAACATCTAATAAAGAGAAGACAAATCCCTTATCCCAATAGGTATCTGAGGGTTTGCCTTCCATGCAAGAAAGAACTGAAAGAGAGAAAAATACTTGGTGGGAATAGACAGGAATGCAGAAGAACAGACAGGGAGAAAAACTGTGACTTCAGAGTGGAATTATAAAATCGCAAAAATCAACACCTAAGCTAGTCTGTAGGAACAGCATATAGCTTCCTGAAGAAGCTGACACATAAGCTGAGGGATGTGAGAATGAGCAGGAGTTAGCTGCAAAAGATAAGTGGGAGTAGAGGAGTTCTAAACATGGAGATAGATCCACAAGGACCAAGGCCCCCAAAAGTGACAGTGCAGTGTGTGTGTAAGGAGTGTGGTCTGCTCCATGTTCCCAGACTCTGAAGCTGAAGGCAGGTTCCGGTGCAGAATGAGGCTAAGGGTTAGGCCAGGCAAGACCATGGAGGGCCTTACATGTCCCAATAAAGAGCACAGTTTATCCTGCATGATGGCAGAGATGCTGGCTAGCGCGGTGATGAGGAACGCAGAGTTAATAGAACAGAATCAGGCTGGGAGCAGAGGGGCCAACCAGAAACCCATTGCATAAGCCAAGCAAAGTGAGATCAGAACAAAGATCGAGGACAGAAGCGATGGAGAGGAGGGTGTAGATTCAAGAACTATTTATAGGATAAAGTCAGCGGGACCTGGCAAGCAATTAGATGTGAGGGTCAGAGGACACCAGGGACAGGGAAGAACTAACAGTGACTCTCAGATTTCTGGCCTGGACAGCTGGGTAAATGGCTGGGCTGTAACCCCCGGAGGCCAGACTCTACACACACCAACATGATCTTTCCAACTACAGAGAGTATCACTCCTCCAGAAAACAGACCACCTGGAAAAAGTTCCCAAGATGGAAAGACAGAAAGATAACACCAAGTACGGAAACATCCTGGTAATATGTCCTGGAAATCAGAATTACACGGGTATAAATAAAAGGCCAGCAGGGATGAACAGCTATAGAACGACACTATTCAAGCAGGTTTCACTGTACAGGGTAGTATTCTACAATGTTTCAATGTTTTGCCTGCAAAATACACAAAGCTATAAAAAGTATATCACATGTATGTCTGGGTGTTTTACAACCCCCACCATACAGCAGATGAACCCTTTCTGTCCTGTAGTATTTCATTAGAGAAAACATTTTTAAACAATGGAGGAAACTTTATTAAGCATATATTTCAAATTATCCACCCAGAAAAAAAAGATTTGAGTGGGTGGGCATCCATTTACTGTTTAGGTTTATAAATCATTGTTATTCCTATAACTTTTCAAGTTGTCTGAAATAGTGTACACATCATTAAACAGATGTCAAATTATTATGGAAAATGACATGGAATCACTGGACACTTAAAGCACCATAAGTCTTGGGGAACTACACTCAAACCGGCATGTAGGCTAAGAAAAAATGAAAATGAGCAGTGAAAGGTTCAGGGGCCTAACAAAATCTGTTCCCTGAGGGTAATTCAAGGTCTACACGCTGTGTCTTGATTCAAACCAAGAACCAGGATTCTGGCTTCTATTACTCATTCCAAATGCTGCCCTAATGGAACAAATAGAAAAACTAGAGGAGAAAAAGTCATACAATTGGAGGATACACAAGGATCGTATGTAATCCACAAGGATCGTATGAACTCCATCAAGATTTGAAACAAATTATTCTCACAAACAGGCACCTGATCTTCCAGTCTCACAGAGTAAAGCATACCTGCATTCCACTGACTGCAGAACAACTGAACACAAGTAGGACTCGGGTTCGAATCCTGCCTCCAGCGCTAGCTCACCACACTCCTCCTTCGCTCCCTTGCCTTCCCTCCACACATCTGAGAAGCGAGGCCGCGCAAGATCACCTTGGGCCTTGCCAGCCAGGTCCTCTGCTTGGTGGCCTGGAGGGGAGTCCTCCCTCTCACTGGCCCTCCACAGCACTCAACCAGCACATCCTCAATTTCCTGTGTCAGTGCCAGTTCGCACGCCTGGGAGGCAGCGCCATCAGGACGGGGCTCCTGTAATCCTGTTGATTTCTGTGTACCCCAGGTCTAGTGCCGTGCTTGGCACTCAGGAAAAGCTCAGTAAAGATCGTCCAGCAACTAACTGCCTCCAGGAGAGCTCCCAGTCCTTTTCTTCCCTTTTTGTTTTTTTATGTGTGATTGAGGTATAATTGACATATAACATTGGTTTAAAGGGCATAAAAAATTTTATGTAGTTACTAACAACATCAGAATTAAAACCCAGATCTCCCAAGACACCCCCAGGGAGTGGCGGACGATTCCGTTCCAGGCTAGGTCCCTGTCCATCCTTCCTTCGCTGTGAGCTCATTGGGGAAGAAGCTTTCCCCGTTACTGGTTCCTGGCCTGCCAGGCCCAGAAGGGCTAATCTGTCCCCAGAGATTTCTGGTTCTTCTGAAAGGAAACAAAAGCTCAACTTCGGTCTGTCTCTGATTTTATGTTAATAACGATAAAGAGACTGATCATGTCATCCTACTGGAAATTAAAAAGGTGAACACAATCTCAGAGTAACTTCTTAGAACCAGGCCTCGTCTCACCTTATTTATTCCAACCCACCCCAGAGAGTTCCTCCATCCCTTCGTTTTCCGTGCAGAGTCAACCTCTGGTTCCCTCCCCATCTCCCATCCAGTGTCCCCCTTCCTTAGCCAGCAGAGAGGCTCTGACCCTTAACTTTCTCTCATTACAGTTGGCCCTCCCTATTTGTGGGATGCACGTCCCTGGATTCAACCAATCATGGGTCAAAAATATTCAGAAAGAAAAATAATGTTACGCTGTGGCTGATAAGTGGTAAGTCCTTAAGCCTACAATGGCTCCATCTGTACCAAGCACTCACAGGCTTTTTTTAACTCCCTATTCCCTAAACCAGGGATGTCAAACTCAATTAAAACTCGGGCCATTTGGTGCAACAGGCAAGATTCACGCGGGCCACATCACATTTACAAACGTCGCCGGAACTGAGTCAGCCCGTTTATACACGCCCACAGGCCCCCAGGAAAGGCACTGGGCCACGTGTATACTCGTCTTCAGTAGTTACAGGGTTAACGAGGGAATTGTGTGTAGGGTATTGCCTCCATCTCCCCTAAGCGCTATTTTCTTCATAACAATTTTTTCTATTTTCATTTTATTTCAGAGCATCGTGGGCCACAAAATATTACCTTGGGGGCCGCATGCGGCCCGCGGGTCACCAGTTTGACACCCCTGCCCTAAACAATACAGTATAACAACTATTTACAGCGAGTTTACAGGGTATTTATTAGGTATTATAAGTTGTCTAGAGATAATTTAAAGTATACAGAGGATGTACGTAGGTGCTATGCAAATACTACACCATTTTGTATAAGGGACATGGTCTCTCTGGGGGTGGCGGGTCCTGTAACCAATACCCCTCAAAAACGGGATACCTGAGAACTGTATTTCTGTCCCCTGATTGCTGCTCTCCCTCTCCTGAGCCTCAGGCCCTGGGGAAATGGTTGTGGCTCCTTCAAAGAAGAAACTCCGAACAACTGTGAACAAACAACTGCCCCTACAGCTCCCTGCTCAGAGCAGCCACGCTCCTGAGTACAGTGTCCAAGACTCCAAGGCCACACATTGCAGAAGAAACTTCCCTAAAAGGGGCTCTGAGCCAGCCACACCCCTCCCAGGTACCTCCCCATTTCCTCGGTTTCTCCTAGACTCTTTGTCTTCATACTAACCCAGGATAAGTTCAAGTTTTGTTGTTGGTTTTTTCTGATGACTTTTGGTCTTCCCTGTATTGCCATTTTCATTTCATGCTAGTCCCTCCAGTGTGAAAGTTTTAAGGCGTGCTTTCCAACAGACAAACGAGAATGCAGACAAAGTTAATATATAATTTGTAGGGGGACATGACTGGGTAAGAAAATTTATAAAGGACAGTAAGTCAGAGAATACCACAAAAGTCATTAAGTAGTTATTCGGGGTTGGGGGAGATGCAGTTTGAGCAGGATCTCTTGGAGGGCTTCTGGAGATACCTCGAAAGTTCTAGGGCCTTTCGTGAGTGAAGAATTCAAAGATGTTATAAATTCATGTGCTTATGTTTTAGCTGTATTCTGTATTTGTATTATACTTAATAAAAATGTTTGCTATTTTTTAAGCTCTCATCCTCGTTGACTCTACAGTTCAATGAAGGCATAACAATTAACTGGATTTCTTTAAACAGAAAAACATTTAAGTCTCCTCCCATGTTTCTGCAAGTTCCCAGCACTGCAAGAAATATTTCATATCCCACCTCCCCTTGCTTGTCTCCCATGAATCAAAGCAGGTCTGGTTGAAGACAGACAGTATGTCTAAGGAAAGCTAGGCTCGAGACAACTTTGGATGGTGGACAACTTGGGGGATGAAAGACTCAAGTAGTCACTAAAAATATACCGTAATGCTCCTTTCCCTTTATGTTTGTTACAGTACGTTTAAGAATTACTGTGTGCAGAGAACTTCACAGCAAACAAAAGCAATAATGATGTTATTATTATGACATCTCTTGTTTCCCTGTGCCTGCAACTAAGTACCGGTACTTAATGGTTTCATCAAATTTCACCTTTACAACTCGCAAAGGTAGATATTATTTCTCTTAATAATTCCACATGGTGTATACTGTTATTCCTCTGACAAGCCAATCCCCTCTTGCCCTCTGGACCTTTGCATACTCTGTTCCCTCTACCAGCAATGCTCCAACCTCTTTGTGTGGCTGACTCCTGCTCCCCCTTCAGATCCCAGCTTAAGTGTCACACACTTCACATTTCACAACTAGCTTTCCTCCCCATTCTGGTACCTGTTAAAATACATGAGGGCTATCCAGGAAGTGTCCAGCCTGGTAACCATTCTTGTTGTATTGACAATGGCTGGTTTTTTTGGTTTGTTCGTTTGTTTTTCTGGTCTGCCCTCATATCCCTAACACAGTCAACATCCAGAAAAGCAACCGTCCAATTCCTTATTTCCTGATCACAACTGTGAAAAAAATCTTCCAAAAGTAACAGATCACCTGATGACTGCCCGGTCCTGAAATTTTTTTCAATAAGTAGCAGGCTGCAATGACGTCATCTATCTTGAGATACACCTACCTTTTGACAAGGAACCATAAAAAAGCAAACCATTAACACAGGGGCCTAGGCAGCAAAATGTTCTTGTTAGTTACTGTTAAGGATAAAGTTATCAACCATGCTGTTCACAGTCACCAATCTCCAGGCTGGGAAGGGAGACAACCCTGTCCTCCAGGCAAAGATAAAGCCAAGGAAAAGAGTCTTAGTTTCTCAGCAAAATAGATGTACGAGAGTTTGGTTGGGTCAAGTTTAAACTGCAAACTTTAAGCAACAATAGAGATGACAAACAAAATCCTTCAGACATTAGAAGAAAGTAGTCGTAATAGCCACAGGCACTTAACCCAACAGGGAAGTGTATAGGATGTTTCTGAAATTCATGGCATAGCTAAACTTTATGTTCAGCTTGGTTTTGCGGCTGCTTCTGTAGCCTGTATGTGCAGAGTATTGTAAGGACTTGTCGGGGGTCCTGCCTCCCTCCCACACCCCATAGCTTCAATCAAATTAACCAAGTAGCCTAAAGGAGGGTGCTCTGTGCACCAAACGCACGGCAGGCAAGCCGCTTGGCCACAGGAGCCCTGCCGTTTCCTCCTCTGTCTCCTCGCGCCTGTGGCCAGCAGCATGGAGGAGGTGGGGTCCCTTTACGGGAACCCCTAGCCTGCCGCCTGCCCGTGGGTAGTCCAGGCCCTATTTAGCTCAGCCTACTCATGCTCCACTTTGCCAGACCAGGTAACGCCAGACACCAAGTGAGCACAAAGAAGAAAGGGTTTTCTGTGTCAAGTATCTGTCTGGGTGAAGTCAGTGGCTTTTCAAAGGCTACCACTTTGGTGCCTACATGTCAAATTCTTTGGGTGTTTAATTTAGAGGCAGAAAATATAGTCAACTAATGCCAGCAAGCAGAATTAAAGAAGCTAGGGTGTTTCAGGAAAGAAAATACAACAATTTGAGAATGGAAATACATATGTGTGTGTGTGTGTGTGTGTGTGTATATATATATATATACACATGCATATATACCATATGTTCATGAATGCTCAAACAATGAGGGGTTGGCTTGCTGCCAAACATTAAGAAAAGCCTTAAAAATTTATGATGCTGGGAAAAAGTATACAAAGACATCAATCTTAGATTTTCTTCCCAGTCAACGCTAAACTACCAGAATAAGCATGCAAGTAGGACACCCAAAACTGAGAGTTTTACAGAAAACTTAAAATTGATAATGGCCTTAACAATCATATCATAAAATGACTGATTAATTGATCAATGCTAATTACAGTATTGATAATGGCAAAATAATTGTCATTTCCAGAGCATATCCCATGAACAGAGAACTATGATAATGACTTTACATTGAGATGTCATTGTTTCATAAAATCCTATACAGTAGGTAGTCTTCATATCCCCACTTTAAAGAAGAGAAAACTGAGGCACAACTAGATTACGAAATTTCAACATCACACAGCTGTAAACTGGTACAAGAGAAAACGAATTCCAGGGCTATGTAATTCTAGATTAAAGAATGAAAAAGTGACAGCCTTTGACATGCAGCCTCACCCCGTGACATGGGAAATGGAAAAGAAACCAAAAAAACAAATCTAGATAAAGAAAGAAAATTGGGGGAAAAAAAACAAAATGGAATTTTCTGGAGAATTTAGGCCCTTAAAGAAGTTAATGTCATCCACAATGTCAATGTAATTTGGGCAACATAAAGTTTTATGTGTTTGTAAATGACTCATACTCTTTCCTGGTATAGAAGCAGTCATTTGAAAAGTTGGAAACTCAATCAGTGTATTATTTACATGATGCCAAAAAACTGACTTGCTTCATTTCAAAATAAAATAGTGTGGTCTGAAAGAAAAAAGAGAATGTTACAAAACATACCAGAACACTCCTATCCCCTGGCACATAGCTCGTATTCTAAAGAGGCACCTTGGGGGCTATTACTGATTGCAAAGAGGCATCCTTTTCTCCAACACATTTGGGGAAGCCTGCCTTTGAAGCCATCTCCAAAGTCTAGCATCTTTCTGTGACATTTTATAGCCACACATCTTCCAGAACCAAGCCTGGGGAATAAGGCTGCTGATCAAAATAGGAAACTGGTTTTAGGAAAGAATGTATCGCGATTACCAAAGAGTAAGGTCTTTCGCGTGGCTTGTTAGGGGCCAGAAACATGCCAGAAAGCTTTTGAGTAACCCGCCACCATCCTGGGAAATGTACACAAGTCCCACTGGGTGATGGATAAAAGGGGAAAACATTCATTTGGAAATATGAGTGTCAAAAACTAGACTGTAAGATGCTGGCATGGTAGCAGGCTTAGCGCTCAGCATACAGCAGGTGCCCACCGCACAGTTGTGGATGATGGTGATTCTACCCATCTGCCAATTAAACAAATTCTTTGCTAATGAGAAAATTCTTTGCTCATACAACAGTTACCAGGTCAAAGATCACACACTCACAAAAGGACAGCTTTGTGGGAGAACTGAAATATGAAGAGAATCCTGCTCGAAGGAGCTGCTGCGTGTTTTGCCACCTTTCTCCCAACGTTTCCAGTCTGTAGACTGTTTCCTAAATGTGCGCGCACAGGGCACCTGCCAGAGGCAGCCGTCACCACAGGGCAAGGTGGGACTTAAGCTTCCTCTGTCCTTCCCTGCTCTCCTGACAGCCACTCCAGGCAGCTTCTCCTGAGGTCAGTGCCCCCTGCAGCTTAAACAAGGAAGGAGAACTAACTGGGGCAGATCTCTAGAGGGCACATCTTCAAGTGCCAACAAGAATGTCTCTTGCCGGGAAGCCTTGTTCAAACAGACCTCGAGACAGAATCAAGATGAAGGCCATCCAACCTGGGGCTCATGGGCTGCATGTGGGTTGCATGTGGGCCCGGACGGCTTTCAACGCGGCCCAACACAAATTCATAAACTTTCTTAAAACATTATGAGAGTTTTCTTTTTCTGCAATTTTTTTAAAGCTCATCCCAGAGACTTGCATGAAGTGAAGGAATAAGTTACACACATGTCTGAAGTAAGAACATTCTAGTCACAGGAAGAGTATGTTCCAAAACCCAAGGGCAGCACAGGCCTGGAGGCTGGTGTGCTGGAGCAGTCAATGACAGAGGGAGGAGAGGGGTCCCCAAAGAAAACCCGTGCCAATTGCACAGGGCACTGCAAGGCTCAGGTGAGGTCTCTGGGGAACCCTCACAAGTATAGATGCTGAGTGACAACATGACATCACCAACACCCTCATCCGCATTACCACGGCCCCAGCCAACACTTCCTGTGTGCTGGGTGCTCTTTCCTAAATGACCACAGCACTGGGACATGGGGGGGCTGGGGGCTGTTCCCATCACCCGGCACCCGGAAACTTCACAACACAGCTAGCAAGTGGGGCGTCAGGAGTTAGCCCAGCGTGGTGAAGACACCCCTCACAGAAGGCAACTACAGCCACGCATGATGAAAAGAGAGAAAATATTGACATTTACCCCAAAACTGTAAGCCAAGCCCTGTTCCTGTTATGCGAATGGATGTTGGTGACTTGTGTATGGCTCACAGAGGGATTCCCAAAATGCTGGGCTCAAACCACTCACAGGTGAAGACATCCAGACTAGGAAGGCTGTCCCTCTGGGAGGTGGGGGTCGGGGGCATTGTCACTCAGGTAAGGGATGCTTGTGGAGAGTTCAAGTGAGACTGTTATCACTAAGAACAAGGGCAGCAAAAAGTAATAGGATTCTGTATGTAACTAAGCTGGCAAATGAAACATCATAAGTATACATCTTGATTGTTTTATCTACAGCCCAGTGAGTGCTTAGATTCAAACTTGACAAAGAATTTTTTTTAATTTCTCTTTGAGAAATAGTAGGTGGCTTTATAATCAGTGTAGCTTATATTTGGGTATATACAACGGCATTTCCTGACTCACAAATGATGAAAGAAAGTGATTACCAGAACTAGGGGAGAGGCCCAATCCTCAGCCAGAAATCCAAACAAAGCAGCAGGAACTGCGTTGGATGGGAAAACTCAGACTGCCTTTGCTTAGAATCTTCATCTCTGGAACTTGTACTGCTGCCTAGTCCAACTACAAAAAACATTTCTTGGGGCTGTATTCCCCTATTGCCTAGTCTGCCTTGTTATGATCCCGTCTTCACGGTTTTATCTGTCCATTCAACAAAGGGAGGGAGAAGCAAGAACTGAGTCTCAGAAACCCAAGAGGTCAGAGTACAGAGCCTGACACAAACGGCTATGGAAAGAATAAGCATGTGAACAAAACGTTCATTTGTTAAAAATTTTTAAATAATGAGATATCACCTGATTTTTATGTGTGTGTG